>JAKKIK010000035.1:0-65624 GCA_024500135.1 Heterodera carotae
CCTCAAAGGGCTTCAAATTGAGGTGAAAATCATAAACATTATATCGGAAATATTGGAATGCAACTGAATGACGAGATTCCTTCGAAAGGGAACCTCTATTAGAGGGAGGTGCTTTTTTTCAATGCCCTCAAAGGGCTTCAAATTGAGGTGAAAATCATAAACATTATATAAATGTGTGTACGAAAATGTTGGAGATGAATTGTAACTGAATGGACGAATAGATGGGGACACAAAATGTGGGATGTGAGGGGGAAGGACAAATGGCAAAAATGTCTCAGCAAATCATTTCCAATATATCCGTCCGCCCCATCGCCGACGCTAAAGCCAACCAACGCCGTCCCCCCTCCTCCGCCGACTGCCACTTTTGTTGCCATTTATAAAATGCACAATTGACACTTTTCCAAAGAATTTGCTGACTTATCTGATCGCAGGACAGTGGTGGATGATGTGGTCGGTGAATGGGGAGGTGAAAGAGTGTTTTTTTTTGCATTTCAACAATAGCCATTTTTGCCGATTACCCACCGCACCGACGCTAAAGTCAACCAACGCCTTCCCCCCCCCGGCGCCCCGGCTGCTACATTTGTTGCCATTTATAAAATGCACAAATGAACTTTTTCCCAAAGAATTTGTTGAGTTATCTGATCATAACGATACTCTGATCGGGGGACAGTTCGTTGATGATCGGCGGCGGTGGCCGGGGTGGGGGACTAAAAGCGGTAATTTTCAATTTTTTTTTTTTGCCAATAAACAGTAGGCCATTTGCCGATTAGGCCAGCCGCATCGTATCCTCTGCAACGGATAAACTCCGTTTTCTGCTGCTTTTGCTGGTTGCCACCGTATGACAAACGGTGCCTTAGGCGAAATCCGTATATAAATTTCCAAAAAAAAGTTTGAGTTTTACAAATTTCTAAATATGAAATTAAGTGTGTGAACTTTGCGCTCAAAATCAGTGCTTAAATTTTCAGACAAAAATGTCCGGACAAAAATTATCAGAAATGAGTTCAAATTCCTGGCAATTCTCAGTGTGTGAATGAGTTCAAATTTCTGACAATTATCAGTTTGATTCAAATCGTTAACATTACAAAATATTCCTCAATGAATTTTGTTGGTCATTAAACTCGTTGGAACATATTTGATCGTGGATTTGTTTCTCGGATAGTCATTTTTTTTATCATTCAGCTAACAAATAAGTGCCATTTTTTCGACAATTATCACATGTATAAATATCTGCTAAAAAGTCAGTTAATTATCTTTTAATTCTTCTAAATTTTTTCTTAAACATTTTTGTTTTGAAATTTGCTTAATGCTTTTATGTTTTTGACATGCTTTTCGCGTATTTCTTGAATCACAATTTAACAAGCATATTGCGCGCTTTACACATATTTTTGAATTTATTGGCAAAAAACATTTTTCGGACATTTTATAGGGGACCAATTGTTTTGACCAAAACCAGCAGCAGGAGGGCATTAGATCAACTCTGATCGACGGCAAATTTTGTTGGGCTATAATTGTTTTGTTAGTCAGTCAAATTTAATAAATTGTTATCATTGAAACGCATTCTGTGTTTATTCATCTAGGTGTAAGCATAAGCTAAGCGATTAAAAAACGCAAAAAGATGTTAAAAATGATATTCATAAAGTTCTTAAATTCATCAAAATCTTGGAGGGGGGACTCTATTATGGAGGCCCGAATGGGCGGCTTTAATCGCTTAGCTTCTGCGCGCAATTCACCGATTCTTGACACAAAGAGCTTTTGAAGGAAGCCAATTTTGTTGAATTTGGCGGACTAATAAAAACATTATAGCCAAAAGGTATATTTCCTATATTAGGGCCACCTGTAATTACCTAAGCCTTTTCCCCTAATAGAACCCCCCCCCCCTCTTGCTCTAAGGGACGCATTCCAACGTGGTCATTGGGATTTTCATTCGAAAGCATATGGATTTAAAAATTTACTAATGCGCATAAACGAAGCGATTAAATGACTAAAAAAAATTCATAATTGATTTAAAAAAAAAATTAAATTATTCGTATTCCAAGGATTATTAAAATTTTTTGTTTATTTATTTGTGATTTATTTTTATTAATTTGACGAAATCGGAAGAAATTTAATTCGCACATTTAACAATACATGTTTAAACACAATCCGCAAGCCAAGCAATTGTTCCCAAAAATCCATCAAATGGCGACCAATGGCGTCTTCTTCAGTCGTCCGATTTTCGCTAACAATCCCCGGTGGGGGTTCTATTAAAAGATCTGGGATTAGTCCAAAAATCCTTAGTGCCCGGATTCAGCGGACTCATCCCTGATATCCACCCTCTTCTTTTTGGCATGGCACCAAATTTTCTTTTTGCATATATCGCCTCCCATTCCATCATTCGTCGTTGCACATTCCGTTGCGCGAAGAGCGTTCGCGTTGGAATGGCAAGAAGTTAGGGGGGGGGGGGGATTGACGATTTGTGACCGGAGAGAGAGAGAGAGAGAGAGAGAGAGTCAAGAGAGAGAGAGAGAGAGAGAGTCAAGAGAGAGAGAGAGAGTCAAGAGAGAGAGAGACTCATTTCCAACCTGGTGACCCCAAGCCTTCATCCCCCCCCCCTGTCCCCCTGCCACTTTTCTCGCCATTAGAGGACGACGCGGAATTCCCTCCCCCCGGCGCTTTTCTCCTCATTCTTACATCCATCTATCCCATTCGTCCGTCCTCCATCTGCTGCTGTCTTCCGCTATGATACACATTCATCCTTCATCCCCCCCCCCTCCGCCTCTGCCCCCCCCCCATTTTGCGTCTCCAGCAGTGCCAGTAGGTCCCCCCCCGCCTCCCCCTTATTTTGTATGTACAACAACGACCACCAACCATCATTCTCTCCCCCTACCGCCCCCCTCCCCGCCTCCAATCGTTCGCTGTCCGTCCAGAGGTCGTCGTCGTCGTCGTCGGCGCTTGTTGAGTCATCATCATCTTACACACGATATGTACATATTAGCCAACAAAATCGATACGAACACATTTCATTTTTCAATGTTAATCCATCATTGCGCCATCGGTGGCTTTTTTCTGTTTGTTTGTAATAGGCTTCATCCCCCCCCCCCGCCCGCTGGCTTCCTCGAATCCCGGCACGGACAGCACCAAAAGCCGACATGTGCATGGTTTTGCAGACCAGGCGAGCTCTGTCTCACCCCGCCCCTCCTCAAATCCGGGCGTAGACACCGCTTTAAGGGTTTGGCAGACAAAAGTGGTCAGGCCCACTCCGATGCTTTTCCTTAAATCCCTCAAATCT
Source organism: Heterodera carotae (assembly GCA_024500135.1). Lineage (NCBI taxonomy): Eukaryota > Metazoa > Nematoda > Chromadorea > Rhabditida > Heteroderidae > Heterodera > Heterodera carotae. Next base: position 3,269 of record JAKKIK010000035.1, read on the forward strand.
GGACGGACACAGACCACCAAAAAGCTCGACCAATGCACAGTTTTCCCACGGGACCTCAGCTGCTCCTCCGCATCGCTGGGGGGGGGTTTGAAGATCAACCGATCGAACCCCGGCGCACGCACAACGCAACGCGCACACTCATCAACCTTTGGTCTCCGCTCTGCTCTGGCTTTGTTGTTGTTGTTGTGTTGCTGTTCAACACCAGCAACTTCCTTGTCGTCGTCGTCGGCGTCGCCGTTGGGGTCGCGCAGTCACTCTGTTCAATCCTCTCCCCCTCCCCGCCTCGGTCCTCCCCGCCGTTCCAACGATCCTATCGTCCATCCTATTGCTTGCCCTCGCGGCGTTCCTCCCTCCCTTCCCCTCCCTTCCTTCCTTCCTCTTTCTCTCCCTCCTTTCCTCATTCACTCTCTCTCTCTCTCATCATCCAATTCGTCCCCCCTCGTCCACTCCCTTAAAAGCAAACAGTTGGATGGATAGAGGGGAGAATATCCCCTCCCGTCGCCGTTCCCTCTTATTGGAATGGATAAGTGGATAAGATAGGATATCCCTCCCGCCTTCGTCCCCCTCCCCTCCTCCCCCCCCCCCCCTCTTCCCTTTCATTGCCTCCCTTCCATCCGTTTTGTGTGCTTAATTGTTTTAAATTTTACCCACCGGTTTAGCTAGCTAGCTAGTTTAGCTTCCCATTGTATGCCGGTGTAGGATTACCAAGTACGTCTCCCGTTCCATCCCCGCTTTTTTGGAACCGCCGCGAGCGTACATATATATATATATATATACATATATGTAGCACACACACACATTTGCCCCGCGGGGGGACAGCGGGCGTCGCCTTCGCGCGATTTGATTTTATTGCTTACCCTTCGCCCACCCCGCGCATTCAACATCAGCAGAGGGGGGGGGATTGGTCGCGCAACAAACCAGCAGAATCAATCAATTATTTCGTGATCGATCCATCCTTGGCATTTTTGCCGTCTTTAAATGTTCGTCGCCATGATATGGAGAAAAAGAGCGGTAATTGCCGATTTACCGATTCGGCATTTTTACCGATTACCGAAAATGGCATTTTGGGAGATTTTGATAGATAGTGAGTGCCAAAACTGCTGCTCCCCCCTCTGATCAGTAGTGATCAGAGCGCGGCGGGAGGAGAAGCATTGCATTTCCATAATTTGTTTATTCTTTGTTTGAACACGTTTTTCGCCGCCGCCGCCACTGTTCTCGTCGTCTCCCAACGCTCATGTGACATGACGACAACGACGCGTCCGTCCGTCCTTCCTCCCCCGAGGGGACGACGGACGGTTTCTGTTTGAAAGGGCTGGAAGGGGGGGGGGAGGCTAAAAGGGGGGGGGGGGCACAAAACCGCCGTTTGTTGCCGCCGATCAAAGCCACCATCAGAGCAGTCAGCTGATGACCACATTATTGTGTGTGTGTGTGTGTGTGTGTGCATTATTGGGCTCCATAAATGGGGGACAAATGGGGGGGGGGGGAAGAATTTAAACCAAAGCTAACACACAAATAAGCAAATCCAATATCCAACAGATATTGTATTAGCCGTCTATCTAATGATTGCTCATTTTTGTTGGTGTTTGTGCGTGTGCTTTTTTTGCAAATCAATTGTTACCACCGGCATTTACCATATTTTTTTGTCTAATAGAACCCCCTCCCTTCAAATTAACCCCCCCCCATCTCCAAGTGAACCAACCCTTGAGGGGGTTATACGGTATGCACACAGCATAGACACTGTATCATAAAATAAAGCCCCGGGGGTTTCTATATTTCGGAGCACCTCAAAGGGCGCCTTTATTTTGGGAGGCTGTATTTTTCGAAGCACCTCTAAAGAGGGGCTTTATTTAAAGGGGGCTCAAATTTAGGGGGGCTTTAATTTAGGAAGTACGGTAGTTTAATCGAAACAGAGAGGCTTTGGTTACGTCCGATCCTGACGTTCACAGCCCTTCACCAGAAAAAGTTGACACCCGAAAGCCGATACCCGAGGTTTTTCTCGACCGAAACCCGAACCCAAGAATTTTCAAGTGCTGAACCGGGTCCCGAACCCGAACTTTTTCTCAACTTGCGGATACACTGCCCCTCATCCCCCCCCCCCCCCGCCGACCGCAAAATAAAATGCCAATTACTATAATGGACAAATTATTCATGTCGGCGCTAACTGCAGCAGAAAATAATTAGCTGTTTTTAGCACTCCATATTAGCAGCTTCATCTTTCGCACTGTCTCTCTTCCTTCCTCCCGCTGTCTCTCCCTCCCTCAGCGCTTTTCTCCCTAACTGCCTCTCTCTCTCCCTTCATTCCTCTATCTCACTCTCCCTCTCTTCATCCCTTAGTCTCTCACTTTCTCTCCCTCATTCTCCCTCCCTCCCCCTCCCGTCTCCCCCTTCCTTATTCATCACATTTCCCCCATTCTCTGCTGCTGCCCGTGGGGTGGTGAACGAGTTGGATGTGATGATGACGACAGTTTTGACTAGTCGGCTGCTGGCGCGCTGCATTGCATTCATCAGTCAGCAGAAGAGTCAGTCATCAATGTTCTTCGATTAGTCACTCTGCCCGTCCCCCCGGGGCCCATTCCCTCTCCCCTCCCCTATCGGCCCGCGGGCTATGTCCCTCCTCCTTATCCCCACGTGGCCCTATCCCTCCTCCCCTCCCTTATCCCTTCGTGTCACTGTCCCTCCTTTCCTCCACTGTCTTCCTCCCCTCCCTATCCCCTCGGGGCCCTGTCCCCCCTCCCCTATCATTCCGGGGCCCTGTCCCCCCCCCCTGTCCCCCAGGGCGCCCTGTCTCTCCTCCCGTATCGCCCGTGGCCCTATCCCTCCTCCGCTCTCTTATCCCTTCGTGGCACTGTCCCTCCTTTCCTCCCCTATCCCCCCGTGGCACTTCCTTCCTCCCCTCCTATCCCCCCGGGGCCCTGTCCCCCTTCCCCTATCATTCCGGGGCCCTGTCCCCCCCTGTCCCCCAGGGCGCCCTGTCTCTCCTCCCGTATCCCCACGTGGCCCTATCCCTCCTCTCCTCCCTTATCCCTTTGTGGCACTGTCTTTCCTTTCCTCCCCTATTCCCCCATAGTACTTCCTTCCTCCCCTCCCTATCCCCCCGGTACCCTGTCCCCCCTCCCCTATCCCCCCGGGGCCCTGTCCCCCCCTGTCCCCCGGAGCGCCCTGTCTCTCCTCCCGTTTCCCCCGTAGCACTGTCTTTCCTCCCCTCCCCTTTCCCCCTAGGGGCCCTGTCCCTCCCCTCTCCGTCCCACACACGCACATGTCTTCTCATCCTCCTCTCAATTCTCCAATTCATTAGCATCATCAATAAGCACTTACATTGTTTTTTTTTTTGGGGAGACCATCACATCTGTGTGCTGTTAAGTGCGGTGGGAACAGCAACAGGGGGAACAATTAGAAGTGCACCCCTCGCCCCCGCTTCCCTCTCCCCTCTCTCCCCCCCCTCACTCATCCGTTTAATGTGATTCATCTCATCCCTCGCCTCTCTCTTCCCCTCTCTTCCCCCCACTCATCCGTTTAATGATTCATCTCATCCCTCGCCTCTCTCTTTCCCTCTCTTTCCCACTCATCCGTTTAATGATTCATCTCATCCCTCGCCTCCCTCTCTCTTCCCCTCTCTTCCCCACTCATCCGTTTAATGATACATCTCATCCCTCGCCTCCCTCTCTCTTCCCCTCTCTCCCCCACCCCTCCCCTCTCTCCCCTCCCCTCTCTTCTTCTCCCCTCTCTCCCTCCCCTCTTTTCCCCTCCCTTCTCTCGCCTCCCCTCCCTTCTCTCGCCTCCCCTCTCTTCCCCCACTCTTCCGTTTAATGATTCATCTCATCCCTCGCCTCTTCTCTTTCTTCCCCTCTCTCCCCCACCCCTTTCCTCTCTCCCTTCCCTTCTTTTTCCCTCCCCTCTCTCCCCTCCCCTCTCTCCCCTCCCCTTTCTTCTCCACTCATCCTTTTATGATTCATCTCATCCTCCTCTCTCTTTCCCCCCACCTCCCCCCCCCTTTTTTTTCTCCTCCCCATACAATCCCGTCTTCCTCCGTCATCCCCTTCCTCCCCTCCCCTCTCCTCTCCCCTTATTTCCTTCACTCCCACCCCATTGCCCGCGCGGGGCCCTGTTGTTGCTGATCTGCTGATGGAGGAAGAGAGAAAGGAACACGCATGAATTATACAGATCGTTTTTTAAATAGAGCCTTCACCGGGTGGGGCTCTATTTTAGGCGGGGGGGGGGGGGTCTATTTTCGGAAATACGGTACATTCCTCACCACTACCAAACAACAAAATAAAATGTGATTTTTGGTTGGAATTTTGCGGGGCCATTTCATTCATTCATTCATTCATATTCCCTCTTCATCCCCCCACACACATCCATTCATCTCCAATCGCTTTCCCAGCGGGGATGAATAAGAAATGATGGATGGCGTGGCGTTGGAGGCGCCGGCGGCCGCTTCTTATCCCACCCATTTTTTCCAACTTTTTTTTCCCACCTCGGACGGACGGACGGATTGTTGGATTGAAGCGGATATTCTTCGATCCTCCCCATTGCCCTTGGATTGAAGCGGATATTCTTCGATCCTCCCCATTGCCCCTTATCCCCCGAAGGTCGCTCTCCCCTCCGCCCACCACCACACAATCGCCACTTTAACCACCACCCACCAGTAACAGCGGCCACTGTTTGTCCCCCCGCCCGCCCCCCCCCTCGCCTCATCAGTGTTCTTAACTATGGTTGTTTACGGTCGGTTTTATACCGGGGGTTCCCCGGTTTTCGGTTTGGTTAATCGATCGTGAAAATAAGCCTATTCTTAACAGTCGAGAGAGAGATAGAGAGATAGAGATAGAGAGATTTGTTGGATTAAATATTGGGGATGACGAATTGTGAATGAATGAATGAATGAAATGCCCATTTTGCGTGGCTTTGCATTTTTTTTCCCCACCCCTCCAAAGTGTCCACACTCAGCCACCCATCCCTGATCAGACTTACCACCAATGCCTCACAAATCAGTACCATCGTCGAACACAACTCAGTACCACCACCACCACCACTACAACCATCACACATTTCTTACCTATGGAGAATAAATAATCAAATCATCACATCGTTTGGGCAGGCATTTCACACACATTTTTTGTCGGATTCCTCCCGGCAAATAATTTTTGTGATTGGGGTATGGTAAATATGTGATGAGTGTAATGGAAATGGTAGGGAGGAAAGTTTGGGGGAGGGGGCTATTAGTCTTGGAATGTATGGAAAAATTAGAGGATGATGACGATGGACCAAAACGTCACCCTCCCTCCCCCCCCCCCACAATCCTGTCATAATTGCTCCTCCCCTAACCATCCACCCACCCATTTTCACTCAGTCAGTCAGTCATTCATTTTTGTGTCCCCCCCGGCCCCCCTAATTTGGATTAACACACGCTTCAAAAACAATTCCGATGGAATGTCTGAGCGATTTTCCGTGTGATTCGGACAACATTAGGGTCCTTCCCCGATCATTCGGGGGGCAAGAATGTCAGGGGTCGAATCGGGGGCAAATAAAATTGTCGGGCTCGGGGAGGAACCTTGTTTTGGACAGAAAAATTATAATTTTAGAGAGGCAACACGTTAACATACCTATAAAAGACCCCCCCCCTTTTTATGTCTAGACAAAATTGTGATGGGATGAGCGTGGAACTTGCACGTACATTTTTCGAACAAATAACGCCTTTGCCCTTTAATAGAAGCCCCCAGTGGAAGGGTTCCGTTTTTAAATTTTGTATAAATCCGGATTTTCCCCAAAATTCGGAATCCGAACCCGTCCCTGGTGCGTCGTGCACATGATACTCCTCGAATTCCAAGAGTCTCGCGCTGAATTCATTATCACAATTTTTAAATGTTGTTTGTTTATCTATCGATGATGCCTCTCCCCCCCCCGAATTCCCCAAAAATCCATAAATTTTTTATGCCCAATTTTTTATGAATAGTAACGGCAAGGACAACGAACGCGGACGACGACAAAGAACGACAAACCACGCGAGGCGGTATCCCTAATGAATTAGTGGGGGGGCGCTTCCGGCGTAAATGCCACCAATTTTTTCAAGGCAGATTTTGCCAAACTCGTCGCCCCCTTCCCCCCAAGACACCAATTTATTTTTTCAAAGTTTTGCCGAACTCATCGCCTCCTACCTACCTCATTCCTCCATTTGTTTTTCTCTTTACATTTTAAACCGGACATCGGAATTTTTACTGTGCCACTTTTCAAGAATTCCCCCCTTTTTTAATTTAATTAAATGACAAATTTTAGTTTCCCGCCCATTCCTGTACCTTGTTTAATTTTTTGAATTTAAGAATTTTCAAAAAAATCCACAATTTTTAATTTTTTTAAATGTTTTGTTCCCCGTCCATTTTTATACCTTGTTAATTTTTTGAATTTCCTCATTTATAGAATTTTTAAAAAATCCCTCCTTTTTAATTTAATTAAATGACAAATTTTTGTGTCGCCCCCCCTCCCATTGTTCATGGAATGTTATGGAGAGAAAATTCAACTGTTTTTCCTCTTGCTTTCCTCTTCTTTGTGTGAAGCCCCACCATTCCCTGACTTTTGCTTGGCTTTTTTTTTGTGTACTAAACGACCGCGCCGCCAAAATCCCTTTGCCCCCCGTCGCCGCTCCGTCCCTTCCGGCGTTAATCCCTCCCGCCAACCGACCGACCCCCGCCTTGACGATGACTCTTCCGCCTCCCCCCCCCCCGGCGCCCAATGTCTCCCGTCCGCTTTCCCCTCCCCCATTTTGCTCCATCCATTCTTTTTGTGAGTCCTTCAAATTGTCCCCCCCCCCCAACCGCCGCCCATTTTTCCTATTTTGAATCGCAAAACTTCGTTTATACATTTTCAATTTTTCCCGCCATTTTTACGCAAAAATGCTTTATGTTTGTGTTCAACTGTGAACATGAAAATATATACATACATAAATATTAAATATACATTTGTTTATATTTACGTAAATTTTTTTTGACATTATATTGTAATTAATCAACGGAAGGATTGATCAAAATAAAAGAGACATTTGCAAAAAAGGCATCTTTTAAGTCCCATTAATTTCGTTTGGTTTTTTAACTCTATTAAAAAATTGCCAAAAATATTTTTTTTGAATTATTGTGCCCTCTTCTTTGACATATTAAAAACTGTGTGTATTACTTACTGTATTTCCTTTATCAAAGCCCCCCCCCCCCCTCTAAAAGTTCCCTTTTTGAGAAGAGGAAGGGCTGAAAATAGAGTTCCCCTCTAATAAGGCCCCTCCTTCTAGTAGAGTCCCCCTCAAGTAAAGACCCTCGTCTAGTAAAGTCTCCCCTCTAATAGAGTCCCCTCAAGAAGTAAAGTCCCTCCTCTAATAGAGTCCCCCTCAAGTAAATACCCCGTCTAGTAAAGTCCCCCCCTCTAATAGAGTCTCCTCAAGAAGTAAAGTCCCTCCTCTAATAGAGTCCCCCTCAAGTAAATACCCCCCTCTAGTAGAGTCCCCTCTAGAAAAGTCCCCCCCCATATAGTAGAGTCCCCCTCTAGTAAATACCCCCCTCTAGTAGAGTCCCCCTCTAGTAGAGTCCCCCTCTAGTAAAGTCGTACCCTCTCTATAATAAACCAGCGCCCTCTTTTTTAGAAGGTTGCAAGAGGCCCAGCCTAAGAATCCCTTTTAAGTTGCGTTTTTGAGAAACAAGCACCTCCACCGAAGACGGGAGAGGGGGGGAGGGGGTTCTATTATGGGAAATATTATATTACTCACATATGAGAGGCAGAAAAATTGCGAATAAAATAGCACACACTTAACAGCATAAATCAATTCTGCTGCTGCTGTTGTACTACCACACCACCACCCATCCCATCCATTTATTCATTCATTCTTTCACATTCCGTCCCCCCCCACCGTCCGTCCCCCTCGGGCTCCTCCAATCCATCCCAAGGAATGGACGCCATTTTGTGGCGGTGAGCGGCCTCCGCCTCCTAACTCCTCCAGCGCTGGAGGGGGAGGAGGAGGCAAATACATACATAAATTTATGTGGAAAATCACAGGTCCCCCCCCCCTCCCCCCAACCATCGATTGCATTGTTCCACCACTTTTTGCTGCTGCTACTGATGATGGATGATGACAAAAAAAAAATGCACAAAAGTTTTTTGAATGTTGACAACAGCGGCAGAAAGTGTGGCTTTTTGATTGAAATATTGACACGAAATTTGTTGGAAATTTTCAGGGGCAGAAATCGCACATTCCCACTTTTCCATTACCTAGGGTGGCCTAAGAGTAGACGAGGGTAGCCCCACCCCTCCCCCCCCCCCCCCAGGGACGTACCCAGGATTTGGATCTGGAGAGGGTATTGGATGGAAAAACCCCTTTTTTATGCCTTTTTGTCTTAATTAATTTTTGTCAAGTTGGTCTTGGGTGTACGTGACCTCTCGTACCCCGCTTCCCTCCGGGTACATCCTTGTCATCTCATCTCTAAATTTTTGAAAAACCCCTAAAATTTTTAATTAGTTTTTAGCGGTTTAAATTAATATTTAGTGCGTTAAATTAAAAGGTTTTTTTTACCATACATTGCACATGACATTTAGACGAAATTAATGTATGTTCGTGCGTCACTGTTTGTTTGAATGGTTAAAAGTTTACGAGCCCTTTATCAAATACACAGTTGGTATTCGTTATAAATTTGAAAAAGTTATACAACGCCAATTTTTGAATTTAAAATAAAAAATTTTTATATCCGGAATTTTTTGTTTTTTCCTCCAATGTTCGACTCATGTTCGAATTCGGTCAGGGTTCAGGTTTATTTCCTAGTAATTCGTGATCTCTATTTTTTAATCCCGAAATTTGCTTCCGAAATTGTTGGCATTTTTCCGTCGGGACTGCAATGCCGTGCCATAACAATTTTGCAAAATAGATTGTTGTGACGCAAAATTCCATGGGACGCATAACCTCAATGCTAATGTGTTTGGAATTTTAATTTGTTCATTTTTCAGATCGCTTAAATATAATTAAACTTTTTTGTTGACACACGCGTCGCCACACATACAAATGAACGGCGGCAACGGAAAGAGTGGTAACAACAGCTTCATGATCAACGGGAATGGCGGCGGAGTGCTGGTCAATGGTAACGGCGGAGGCGCCGTGCCGCGTTCGGCGGTTCCACCGAAGCCGCCCACGCGGCAACAAAAACAAATGCAGCAACAAGCGGTTGCGTCGACACCACAACCAGCCGCTGCTGCTACGGCACAGACACAACAGGTTTGGCGGCGGATGTTAGCCTATTGCTGAGATTTGCGGATGGGCGACATTTCGGACGGGCTAAGCGCTATTTTTTTGCAAAATTAAATTTTTTTATTTATCCGTATTTATTTATCTCTTACATACAGTCCTCTTCGCCGGCAGACCTCCAATTTTTGATGGTCAAGCGAACATCGATCACCGATCCGACACTGCAGGTTCGTTCTTTGTCGCGGAACCTAAACAGCCGTCGAAACAATGGTCAAATTGGTGAAAACCCCATGTGTTGCCGACAGATGAGAAAAAGTCACAGCGGATAAAATCCCCGCACTTCTTCGATTCTAGGGGCATTATTAGTGTTCATATGTTTGTTGTTGTTTTAGGCCGAATGGGTCAGCAAACGGCTCATTTGGGTGCCGCATGAGACTGAGGGCTTTGTCAAGGTAAGAGATGAGGAGGAGAATAATCAATGCAAGATAGACCATAATTGATCCTGTTTAAAGGCCAGCATTTTGGGCGACGAGGCCGAGACGTACACCGTTGAACTGTGCGAAAACGGGCAGCAGATGAAGCTGAGCAAGGATGACTGTGAGAAGATGAATCCGCCAAAATTTGACAAGGTTTTTTGTTTCCTTGCAGTTTTGGAAAAAATGATGGGATCGTAATTTTGCCGGAATTAAATTCCCACTTGGCGGATCCGATTCTGATATTTTTTTCAGAAAACGGTTTCGAGAGTTCATTTCTTAACTTTTTAATTGAGGTGGAAGACATGGCCGATTTGACATGGCTCAACGAGCCTTCTGTGTTGGACAATTTGAAGCAGCGCTACTATTCTGATCTCATATATGTGCGTTTCTTTTTATCGATGTTAGTGGCTTTTTCCTTATTTGCCTGGGCCTAAAAAACTAAAACCCATTAAAAATTTGGCGGACTTTTTCAAAGTCTCCTATTTAAATAGTCAAAATTTTTTCATTCACTCATATTCATTTCTATTGCAATTATCCGCTCATATACAGACATATTCGGGACTGTTCTGCGTGGTGGTCAACCCGTACAAGAAGTTGCCCATTTATTCCGAGACACTGATCGAGGCGTACAAAGGCAAGAAACGACATGAGCGTCCGCCTCATGTGTTCGCCATCGCAGACTGCGCATACCGCTCGATGTTGCAAGGTTTTTTCCATTTATTTCGAGTATTTGGAGAAATTGTATCCAAAAATAAATAAATTCAGCAAAACGCACATCAATTTTGACATTTTTCAGACCACGAGGACCAGTCCATTCTGTGCACGGGCGAGTCGGGCGCCGGCAAAACGGAGAACACCAAAAAGGTCATCCAATACCTTGCACATGTGGCGGGCGCCACTCGGCACGCCGCTGGTGCCGCCAAAATCAACTCATCCTCCACACATTCGGTGTCTTCACCAGCCAGGGTCAGTTAGCTTCAAGCAAAACACTGTTTTTTGATCCCTTAAATTTTAATCCATGTACAATTTAATCCCATGTACAAACACATAAATTTGCAGAGTCAATCCTCGGCCGACCACTTCAACATGGTGGGCGAGCTGGAGCAGCAATTGTTGCAGGCCAACCCCATTCTGGAGGCATTTGGTAACAGCAAAACAGTGAAGAATGACAACTCGTCACGATTTGTGCGCATTTTTTTTATTTTTTTTAATAGTTATGGTTTTTTGTCTTGCTTTGACTCTGATTTTCGAACTCTGGACCGATTTCGATCAAAAAAACATGTTCGAATTCGGGTCCGGGGTTCGCAATATCGTCAAGTTGAAAATTCAGATCAGCGCCCTAAATGACCAAAGTAAACGACCTTCCCAATAAATCGCTTCCGCTTTTCAGGGAAAATTCATTCGCATTAATTTCGACATGTCCGGCTACATTTCTGGTGCCAACATTGAGTTCTACCTGCTGGAAAAGTCGCGCACCTGTCGTCAGGCGGCCGACGAGCGTTCCTTTCACGTCTTTTACCAATTCTTGCGTGGAACTTCACCCGAAGAGAAAAGTGCGTTTTGTTTGGGAGGAGTCGGAATTTTATGTCATTAAATTAAATTAAGTGTCGTTGTTAAAAATTAAGCCAACTTTTTGCTGGAGGATGTTGGTCGGTACGCCTTCCTGAACAACGGGTACATTTCGTTGCCAAATGTGGACGATGCAGCCGAGTTTCACAACACCATTCGCTCAATGCGAATTATGGGTTTCCATGACGAGGAAATTAATTGTTAGGGACTTTTTTTACCAATAATATTTAATACCTAATGTAACAATTTTCATCTGCAGCGGTTCTTCGGGTAGTCAGCGCGGTGATGCTGTTCGGCAACATTGAGTTCAAGCAGGAAAAGAACACGGACCAGGCCACGCTGCCGGACGACACCGGTACGGTCATCGTCATGGTTACCTAATAAAAAAAATGTTACTTGCCATTTCAGTCTCTCAAAAGATATGCCATCTGCTTGGGTTGCCGGTAGCCGAGTTCAGCAAGGCATTCCTGAGGCCTAAGATCAAGGTTCGTGGTTTTATGTAGTCCCACTTTTCACGTCGTTGAAGCAAGGGGGGGTTGTAAGATAGAAGCCTTGGGACTTTTGGAAAATACGATAATGACAATTTTTAAGGTCGGCCGTGAGCACATGCAAAAGTCGCAGAACAAGGAGCAGGCCGAGTTCGCGGTGGAGGCCATCAGCAAGGCGTGCTACGAGCGCTTGTTCAAGTGGTTGGTCAGCCGACTGAACAAATCGTTGGACCGCTCCCGACGCACCGGCACTTCGTTCATCGGCATTTTGGACATTGCCGGCTTCGAAATTTTCAAGCTGAACAGCTTTGAACAGCTGTGCATCAAGTGAGCTGGCTTTTCAGCGACTTAACAAAAAAGAAATGCTAAATTTTATCCGACATTCGGTACGATAGAGTTTCTTATCTACTAGTACATTTCGGTCAACAGAAATTAAATCAGGGTCTGGATTTATTAAATGGTCTTAATCAATTTACCGTAATTTTTTTTTTAATAATTCTTTGTCCATTTTTTTCAGCTACACCAATGAGAAGCTGCAACAACTGTTTAACAACACAATGTTTGTGCTTGAACAGGAGGAGTACCAACGCGAGGGCATCGAATGGCAATTCATCGACTTTGGACACGATTTGCAGCCGACCATCGAACTCATTGAAAAGGTATGTGCTGCTGATTGCAAGGATGTAACCGGATGTCGAAAAAACGTCTCCGAATTACTTAATGATAATTCCCGGAACTCATTGCCTTTTTTATAACTCTTTTTATCGACGCTGTTGGACCTTCCAACGACATTGAGTTTGGTCTTTTTTAGCCCACCGGCATTTTGGCACTGTTAGACGAGCAGTGCATTTTCCCGAAGGCTACCGACAAGTCGTTGGTGGAGAAGCTGGTTGCACACCATGAGAAGCATTCCAAATTTGTGGTGCCCGAGATGCGCTCCAAGTCGGACTTTGCCGTTGTGCACTACGCCGGACGGGTGGACTACTCGGCGGACCAGTGGCTGATGAAGAACATGGATCCGTTGAACGAAAATGTGGTCCAACTGATGCAGAACAGTGCGGAACCGTTTGTGGCCAACATCTGGAAGGACGGTGAGCAATTTTGGGCCAACCCCAATGATAGCATGATCGGATTATTTGTTTTGGACACCGGTCTTGGAATTTCCGGGTCCACATTCTTACCGTTTTTACCACGAATAGATTTTAACTAAGATACAACGTTTTTTTTAAGTTTCACTAATCTCCCTTCCATTTTTCTCCAGCCGAGTTTGCCGGCATGGGCATGACTGAAATGAACGAAAGTGTGTTTGGCGTGCGCACCAAGAAGGGCATGTTCCGCACAGTTGGACACATGCACAAGGAGCAGTTGACCCGACTGATGGCAACATTGCGCAATACGTTCCCGCACTTTGTGCGCTGCATCATCCCCAACCACGAGAAGAAGCCGCGCAAGATTCAGTCCATGCTGGTCAGTCTTATTGTTGTTTGTTTGTTATGGAAAATTTAACTTGGAAGCCGATTTTCGATCCCCGTTATTCTTGGTGTTCCCATTAAATTTCCTCTTGCAAAAGGTGCTCGAACAATTGCGCTGCAACGGCGTGCTGGAGGGCATCCGCATCTGTCGCCAGGGCTTCCCCAACCGAATTCCGTTCCAAGAGTTCAGACACCGCTACGAGATTCTGACGCCCAATCTGATTCCCAAGGGGTTCATGGACGGCAAAGAGGCGGCCAAGTAAGTCCTGTGTGGTGGCAACTGTTGTGAAAATTGGGTGAGTGGGCGGGCGATTGGGATTAGGGGATATGAGAGTTCCGATGGATTTAAGGATGGTCAGAGAGAAAGTGGATCTTTATTATGCACCACAATTTATGATGCCCATATTCATTCCAGGCGCATCATCGAATTTCTCGAGTTGGAAAAGCAACGCTATCGCATCGGCCAGTCCAAGGTGTTCTTCCGGGCCGGAACGCTTGCGCACTTGGAGGAGAAACGCGATCTGAAGATCACTGATCTGATCGTCTGCTTCCAGGTTGCACAAGATGGGGGTTTGGCACCAGTCCCAATTTCAATATCTATTTTGGAAATTAGGAAAAACATCAATCTTACCTGAAATTGGCTCAATCCGCCTCTATACGCATTTTTTTATATTCTAAGGCCCAATGCCGTGCCTACCTGGCCCGCCGGCTGTACCAGAAGCGTGTGCAACAGTCAAATGCCATTCGCATTTTGCAACGCAACGGCGTCGCGTGGCTTAAGTTGCGCGACTGGCAATGGTGGCGTCTGTACACCAAAGTGAAGCCGTTGCTCAAGGTATGCATGCACATGGAAGGAAATTGATTAAAAAAGGAAGACATAATGCCATAAAAATGAGAAATCTCAGGTGACCAACCAGGAAGCAGCAATCTCACAACGTGAGGAGGAGCTGCGCGTGTTGCGCGAGCGATTAGCCGCTAACGAGAAGGAGACGTTGGACATGCGAATGCTGTTGGAGAAGGCCAACGAGGAGCGTGCTGCACTGCAGGCCCAGCTTCAGGTGGGTAGTGGCGGGAGTTCGGTTCAACGAGTGTGCCTTAGTTCCTATCGCTTTCTCTTTCACAGCATTGTTCACATTATCCCAATGCTTTTGCGATTTTTAGTATCTTTTCGTAAAATCTTGCTGGTCTCACAATGTTTACCTCCATATCCTTTCTTATCTCGGATAAATTTGGCCCCCTTCTCTGGCTTGACAAGGTCTGGTTTGTTTGGCATGGCTTGCCCTGTCCTGGTTTGGCTGGCCTTGGCTTTTGGCAGGCTTTGTTGGCCTCGTCTCTGGCCCTTCTGCGGTGCTCACACACATACCTTCTTTCTGCTTGATCATCATTTGTGTTTTAGTGGTGGCCAAATCTTGGCACATTTCTGTCCCATTTTTGGCATTCCCTGACCGCAATCATCAGCACTGCGCTCACCAACCTTTTGTTCTTGTTGTTGTTCTTCCTCATCACCACGCCCCCCTCCTCCCCCCTTCAGACGGAGTCGGAGGAGCGCGCGGACGCGGAAGAGTCGGCAAACGACATGAAGCAGAAGACCATCAATTTGCAGGAGATGCTCAACGACTATTGGGTGCGCATTGAGGAGAACGAAGACAGTCAGACCAAGCTGGGCGAGGAGAACCGCAAGCTCAACGAGACCAACAAGGACCTGGAGGAACAGTTGGAGCAGGAGGAGCAAGCACGCCAAAAGTTGCAGTTGGACAAGAAGAACGTGGACCTGAAGCTGAAGGAGTTGCAGGTCAGTGTGGTCGTCGGTCGATGGTGGGGTCGTGAACAGGCATTGAGTCTAATTCTAAGGCTCAAAAAGTTAGGAAACAAAAAAGGAAATTTGGTTTTTGTTGCGGGACTTGGGGGTACAACAAACAGTACGACAGTAATCCAACTTTTTGTTTTTATTGTGCAGGAGCTATACGCGCAGTTGCAGGACGCATTCGCGAAGCTGCAGGCGGAGAAGCAAAGTTTGGAGGCACGCATCGGTCTGTTGTCCAACCAGCTGCAGGAGGAAGAAGACAAGAACAAGCAGAGCGTCAAGTATCGGCACAAGGTTAAAATGTCATAGACCAGTCCGTTACGACAAGATTGCTACTAATCGAAACGTAGATAATTAGGTGTAATATATACAATCTTACATTAGCATTGAATGCGTCGCGAATAGACCAAAAAGCACAAAATTGGGAACCAACCAAATCCAGCCCTAACCATCTCCAAATTTGTATTCTACAGTTGGAAGCCCAGCTGAACGAGCTGACGGAGAAGTACCAATTCGAGCGCAAACTGCGCGAGGAGTTGGACCGCAACAAGCGCCGACTGGAGCTGGATATGGGCGAACAGAAGACGCAGGAGCTGGAGAAGCACAGCAAAATGGAGAGCATGAGTCACGAGATGGCCAAACTGGAAGCGGAGCTCAGCCAACTGCGCAACAAGTAATTTGTGATGTTCATGTTCTGGTACCAAGTTTCAGGAAATGTTGGCTTCTGTTTGGGGACAAACTAAATTATAAATTCAATTTTAATTTACGCACACAGTGCCGACGACGATGCCGCAACTATTGCTGCCTTGCAGAAGCAGGTGCGCAAGTTGGAGTCCCAGCTGGAGGAGGTGCGCGAGGACTCGGAGAATGAGAAGAAGCAGAAGCTTGGCCTGCAGAGCAAAGTGCGCCAGCTGGAGTTAGAGCTGTCCGGTGAGAATGTTTGCTTTTTATAGAAATCAAATCAATTTTTGGATTGGAGTCACCCGAATGTTTTATCGAAACATAATAACTATGTTTCGGGCCCTTAACTTTCTCACCCACCAGGCATTGTCGAGCAGCAGGACGAGCAGGAGGCGGAACAGCGTCAGCTGTTCAATGCCAACGCGCTGCTCAAGCAGCAGCTGAAGGAGGCACAAAAGAAGGCGGACGACGACGTTATCGCGCAGTTGGAGGAGCAGCGAAAGCGCTCGCAAAAAGAATTGGCCGACACGCTGCAGGCGTTGGCCGACTCGGAGCAGGCCCAGAAGCGCGCGGAACAGTCCAAGAAGAAAGTGCAACAGGAGGTGAGTTGGGATGGTGGATTAATCAATTATTTTGTGCATGTCCATGTCGTGTTCAATGGTGAGGGGCCTTTCATTATAAATCAAATTCCCTCTATTTTTTCCGAAAGTTTAATACGAAAAACCCCCAGGGGTACATGGCACAATGTACCAAATTATTTGTTGCTATCTCGCACGCCACGCCTTTGGGGTGGCTGGCATTTTGTAACTTTTTATCACCTCCCAATTTGGTCACTGTCAGATGGACGATCTGCTCATCGAAATTGAGACAATGCGAAAGAGCCAGCAGGACCTGGAGAAGAGGCAGCGTCGCTTTGACCAACTGTTGTTGGAGGAGCGTGAGAAGGTGTTGAAGGTGACCGCCGAGCGGGACGCGTTTGCTCAAGAGTCCCGCGACCGGGAGACAAAGATTCTGTTGCTGAACAACGAAATGCAAGAGGTTCACAAGCAGTTGGAGGATCTGGGCCGCACCAAACAAACACTTCAATTGGAACTGGACGAAATGGTGAGCACTGGTTTGGAAGGAACTATTTTTCCATTTGTGCTGATTTATGGACATTCATTTTTTCAGTTAACCAACAAGGACGATGCGGGCAAGAACACTTTCGAATTGGAGAAGACCAAACGTGCCATGGAGAAGGAGATGGACGACCTGCGCATTCAGGTGGAAGAGTTGGAGGACGCTGTCCAGCAGGGCGAGGATGTTCGTCTTCGCATGGAGGTCACCCAACAGGTGAACAACGAACACGCAGTAGGCTGGAAAAACACATTGGGTTGGGGTCAGCACCTCGGGCCCTTAATCGAATGGGTTTTGGTCCACAATTTGCACCCGGGCCCGAATTTAAAACTGAATTTTGGTCTAAAATCGGGCCCGAATGAAACCTCGAAGTTACTTCAAGTGTACAAATGGTTACATTATTTTTCGTGCATTCATATTCTCTTCTTTTTCGTTTGAAGGCTGCTCGCAGTGAGTTCGAGCACCAACTGATCCAAAAAGAGCAGGAAGAGGAGAACCGGCGGCGGGCATTGCAGAACCAACTGCGCGAGACGGAGATACAGCTTGAGGACGAGCGCCGGGCGAGGGTATGTCGCGGGGGTGTGCACTTCCTTTTCCCCGCCGTGTCCGAGTGTCGAACATAAGTATAAAATCGGGTATTCGAAGATAATCGGGTATTCGAAGATAGAATTGTCTGGATCCTTCCAGGCCTATTTGTCTTTTTTCTTTAACGTCAACCGACTGACTGACCGTTCTGTTTCCAGACTCGCCAGCGGGCTCAGGTCACTTCGTTGGAAGCAAAGGTTCAGCAGTTGCAAGAGCAGATGGACCAGTTGAATTCGGAGCGTGCCACGTTCCAGCGGCGCATTCGCGCATTGGACAAACGGACGGCCGACGCGCAGAACTCGTTGACACAGGCGCAATCGGATGTTGAACACTACAAGTCGCAGGTGGGTGGAAGATGGACCATTTATAAATCGGGTGCCAAAGTTTAAACGATTTGTTGAAGAGAATTTAAAAAATTTCTTTATGGTAATTCATCCATTTAATCTAATCGTTTAAATGTTTCTCTCTCACCCTCCCTCTCTTCCTCTTCCTCTAACGCCACAATTTTTTTTGCAGTGTGACCGTGAGAAGGTTCGACAAAAGACGCACTTGACACGGGAGGCCGAACTGGAAGACATGCTTAACCGGGAGCACGTGCGAAGTCGTAAATTGCAGACCGAGATCGCGGAACTCAACAATGTGAGTGTGCCGTGCCAGAATATGACAATTTATAAATTAATTCTTCGGGTGTTTTATATACATTCAAATAATGTTGCTTTCCCAGGTCAATGAAGAGTTGAAGCGTGAGAACAGCGGCTTGCGCGCCACCTACCAGTACGCGCCGAACCGTGCCTCGTCGATGATGGACCTGGACATGAGCATGAACACCAACAGTTAGTGCGGTGGCTGGCCGCCGGAACTGGGGCTGACTGACTCTGATCATTGCCCTGCCTGCCTGTCTTCAATCATTACCGTATCCGTTATTATATTTAAATGTGTGCGTGTTCATTTTCTACAGATATAAAATGCCAATAAATTTTGTGGCGTTCGTTCGGTCATTCGTTTGTTTGTTTGTTCATTTTTCATTCATTCATTTTCCAAATCACACACATATCCATCCATCCACCAGAGCGACTTCACTGTTTTATGTGTCCGAAATGCTTTCCGTTCGCAATTTCACTTTTTTTCCTTTGATGTTGTTTAATAACGACAAATTCCAACCGATCATTTTTGAACATTTCCAACCTTATCTTTTGGCCAAGCACCGCTCCTGTCCGTTCCCCCACCTGTCTTTTTTCAGTTACAAATTTTGTAAAAAAGGAATTTAAAAAATCGGACACCATTTGTAACTGTGGACTTGGAAATTGGCCCTTTAATTTTATTCGGCTATAATTTCATTCTGAAAAACTGCGTCGTTTTTTAATACAAAATTTCTCAAATTATTATATTCTTGCCTTCCGACCCGACGACCACATTTTTTTCTACAATATTTGTGTTTTATTCCCGTCCTCTCACACATTCCTCTCTCTCTCCCTTTTGCCCTCCGACTTTAAACTGATCGAAAAAGTGACATTTTTAAATACATTAAATATTTAAATAACATCACAAATGTATCCCTTCTTCTACACCAAAAGTGCTTCTCCTCCTCTTCACAATTGAGGAATTTCTCGCCTTGAATATATATTTTCGCATTGGCATAAAAAATACGACGACTTTGAAATGATCATTTGGAGCTAAATTTTCAGTTGGCGAGGACTAGGTAAGGCTTTTGAGAGTGCTGAAACAATCCCGACCGATTTTTGACAAATTTAGAGCCCCGAACTTAGAAGTTATTTTTTTTCTTTGGATTTTGGGCCTGCAATTCAATTAGTTCCCGTTTTCCTCAACAAACAACATCAGAGAAGAATGAATAAACAAAAAGAAAAACAATATTTTTTTAGCCCAAAAAACGGCGACACACACGAAAAGAGGTTCAACAATTCCATAACAATTCATCGCGACGTTTCTCTGCTTTTCGTCTGCATCGAAATCAGCGCTTGCCACCAACAATTTGTTTTGGCGCTTTCACTTGCTTGGTCGCCTTTGTCTTCGGCTGTGCCGCTTTTTTGTCCTGCGCAAGAAAAAGGAAAGAAAAATCAATTGAAAGATAATTGAAATACTTTTATTTTAAAACCGTGGATTTAAAAACAAAAAATTGTACCACAAAGCACCATCTGCGCATTTTTGAATAATGTAATAGCCTAACCATCGCAAAAATGCGCAATCAAAGGCACTAAGTTGCCATACGTTATTAATTTCACGCCATTCCGACACGTGCCGAAGACAAGTGGTACGCGCACGGCGTTTACCCACACACTCGGCACGTTCTTAATACAGCGATTTCGAGGAGGGACTCGAACCCACGCCAAAGCACCCAACTTGCAACTCTTCCACCCAACTACATGGTATTTACCAAATTGGTTTTTAACCCAAGTTTCGGCATTAATGATTATGTCTTCGCTTCTGCGATAAATACCCTCCCGAAATTTTTTCCTGCTTACCGGCTTGCCACCATTCACCCAAATCCATATAGGTTCACCCCGAAATTAAATGTATAGGTTCGCCCCGAATTTAAATGAAGTTGTGAATTTGATCCAAACTTAAGATTTTTTTAAACACGCGGTTAGGGTTTTTTGATGACCGAATTGGTAATTGACTATGCCGTCCCACTTACCAGCTTCTGTGTCTTCTTCTTAGTCTCTTCCTTTTTGACTCGGGCGGACTCTTTGGCAGCCTTAAATAAACGTATCTTTTATTTTGAAGGTTTATTGAAATAATTGCAGAGTTTGGGGGTCATAAATTTTTTGTTGCCAACAATTTCTTTCAAAATAAGAAGTTAAGCAATAAAACAATGAAAAAAAACAGAATATCACATTGGGAGGATCGAAACAATCTCCTTGCATAAATATTTCTAATTTGAATTATGATGTGTGTATTCCACCATCAAACATATAACCTTGATGGCAGCCTCGCGTTGCTGTTTGCGAAATTCGGGCTTTTGGTTGCGTTGGGCCAACAGCGCCTCGACAGTGAGGTCCGCAATGGGCCGTGACGCAATTTGGACAGTACGTTTCACGCGCTTTCGCTGAGTTCCCTCTTCAGCGTGAACACCCTACAAAGTGTGCAGTATAAATAGAGTTATTGATGCTGGACGGCTAACCAAAATTGACAAGTGTAAATTTAAAAAGTTCATCAGCCCATATATCACATTATCGGGGGACATACCAAGATGAATAATAATAATCCTCAAAAAAAAATGTCCGGGTCGCATGCCTCACCTTTTTGTGCTTTCGTCGATACAGCACCGTCCAGGGCACGTCACGCGGGTTGCGCTTGAGTGCGGCGCCGCGCTGTGCTTTTTTGCTGAGGTAAATTTGAATCTGAAACATATTTTCTCTCGTTTCATAGGAAATGGTTTGGTTTTGTGGTCCCGATGGAACCAAATTCAAGAAGTTTCACCAATCATAATAAAAATCCATGACATGCAATAAACGAATTAATCTACCTTCCCATCAGCGCGAACCACTCGTTTGCCGTGTCCGGGATGGATTTTGTAGCCGGAATAAACACAAGTCTCCAACTTCATTGCTGCGCGCACTAATGAACTTTTTGTCGCTGCTAAGGATAGCAAGCAAAAAGTTACAATTTCAAAAAAAGACAATAATTTAAGTTACACTGATTTAAAACATTTCTAAAAAACAAAAGAATCGTCAAAATACATTTGTTTCATCGGTCTAATTGAAATGCTGTGTGAAAAAAAGGGGTCATTCAAATAAATAAATCGCTCATATTTTTAAAGTATCGGCGAAAGGAAAAAAGGCTGTAAAAGACAATATCATTGAAAAGGAGATCGTGGGTCAGATGGCAAATGGTTGGCTAGGTTTAACCGTCTTCTTCTTCGTCCGCCGCCTCATTGGCACCGTCGTCGTCGGGGCCCATGTGCTGGTGTTGCTGTCCCTGCTCCGCCTCCTCCTCCTCGGCACTTTCAGTGTCTTGGTCATCATCATTATGCTCTTCCGTTGTGCCATCATCCTCTTCCTCCCCGAACTCGTCGTCGTCCCCATCCTCTTCATCCTCCTCCTCATAAACATCGTCATCATCCTCCGATTGGGGTGCCCATTGCCACTTCCACAGTTTTTGTTTCTGTTTTTGTTGTTGACCATCATCATCATCCGCAAAACGCTCCTCCTGCTGCCCTTCCCGTTTGCACATTTTCGCTTTCCATGCCGCAAAAGCAACCAACGACCGGCGGCACATCCAGGCGGGCGGCTGCCTGAGCGTTTGTTGCCAATACGCACCGCACTTGTCCAAATTGTCCATCCCGTTCTGCCAGCTGCACCATTGAAAGAAGGCCTGAACTTTGTGATCAGCAACTGTCGCCGACCAACAAAAAATGCCTTCCAATTACCTCGGGCGCCTTTTCCTGCACGAAGGTCATTGGAATTTGTTGCGGGCTTTTGAAGCCGACAAACTTCACAAAGCACTGGCGCGAACCGTCGGCAGCCTTTTCACCGACCCCGATAACACTTTCCACCTGTGAGAGGGAACCAAATGTTTGACAAGTTTGTTGGCGTCAATTTTTTGGAGTTGTTACATAAAAGTGGCGTTGTTTGTTTGCCATTTATTAGTGCATTAATGTTTGGTTAACGAACAAAATAAAGGAAAAAATGCCCCAAAATTGGGGGTCAAAAGATCCATTAGCCTATTTTTTGACGTTCGAGAGCTAAATGTTTTAATTCCGTGTGCGCTTCTCACCCACCTCCCAGCCCCGGTTGATGCCGTTGTCCTCAATGTCCATCAGCTCCTTCACCCAGCAGTCGACTTCCTCCGGCTTGTCCGGATTCAACGGCTTAAAAAACATTACATGAAATTAGCAAAATTAGCTTAAAGTCGGTAACAAAAATCCCAACCAACCATCATCGGCTCATACTGGGGCTCGTCCTCCTCCTCCATTTCGATGCTGTCAATGTCGCCCATCCATTTAATGCCCAAATAGTCATGCCAAACCTCCTTCGACACAGCACATTTAAATCCTGCAATGAATATTACAATACTTAAGATTTATAATATCACTAAATGAGAAACTTAAGCCCCCTCGAAAATTTATGTCCCTGCCCAATCCGTCGCCCACCTTTGGACCCAGCGGCATCAGCACCACCCCTTGCGGCATTCCGATGCGACGATGAAGACGAAGTCGCGTAGCCGCGTTTGCCCTTCTTTGGCACCGGCCCGCGCTTGACGTCAAAGTGCTGTCGTTTCTGTTGCGGCTGCTGCTCTTCATTGTTGTTACTGCTGCTGCTGCTTTCGTACTCTTCCGTATCCTCTCTCTGCTGTTGTTGTTGTTGCTCGGCAGGCATTTCTTCTCCTCCTCCGCCGTCGTCTTCGTCACTCCCTTCCGCCGTCCCCTCTCTCTGCCGCTGCGGCTCATCTGCTGTTGTTGTCCGTCTGTGCATTTCGCCTCGCTTCCTTGCCTTCTCGCCACTCTGTTGCTGTAGAGTGTCCATGTCCGTCTCTGTATGCGGTTGCAGCTGTTTATTACTTGACTCTGGAAAAAAATGAGGTTCGTTAGTTATCTCCTCAGATTAAAAAAAAACTTCTTTAATACATAAATGAACATGTTTGTGCATACGCTTCAAAATTAAAAAAAAAAGTCTACAAAATGACGCACAACAATCAAATTGTGCCCAGCGTACAAAATTGCTATCGCCCCCTTTTGATTTTTTTTTTGTATGTACAAAACAGGAAAGTACCTAAAGTTATTATGTATGAGAACATAATTGATCCGACACTTCGGACCAGAAACTTGAGTGCTCATATAATTATTTCATGCCATCAGTCTGCGCATTCATTTTTCCTAAGATTCGAGTGACAGATGTTCGTAATGATATCCGAAGTTTGTTCACGGCTTACAAATTAGCAAAGTTTTGAAAACGTACTATTTTATATTTGAAAACGTATTTATGTATTTCGACCCCAAATGTTTAAAAATGTTTTTTTGTGACTACAAAAATAGAGGCTTTTGAAGACATTCATCTTTCATTCATTCTTTTAGTGGCGTCATTCATTACAGACAGAACCTGGAGCGTCGATCTCCCATTTTTTGCATTGTCTCTCTTGCTGACTCTCTCTCTCTCGCTTTCTCTAAACCACTATCGCTTAAGTGTGTGCTGTTGCTGGATGGATGAGACGCTGCTTTTTATACACCTACGTTACAGTAGTATCCTTATCTCTATGCAAAGATCAGTCATCATCAGTTGTAGGAGCAGCAGCGCGCTTCCCTATTACACAATATTTTATCGTTTCTCTAAATAGAAAGCAGCAGCAACAGTGATACGCGTTGTGCTCTCTCTCTCTCTCTTCCTATACGGCCGGTGTTGGGAACATTTGGTTGACGAGAGACTGTTTGGAGAGAGAAGAGCAGTCAGGCAACAGAGTCGCTTCTCCCTCTCTCTCTCCTGGTGTAGCATTTCCCCTCTATTCAAATTGAGACGCAAAAATGACCACAGTGAGTGTGTTTAATGTAAGAACGGGGAAGCAGAGGACAAAAAAAAGTTAACCGGTGCACACATTTTTTTCTCAAAACGTTTGGAGAGGGTATTGATCCGATGGCCTGACGCCATAGGGAGTTTGAATTTTTAGTGCTTATTCGTTGAAAAAAAACTGCCTTCAAAGCTAGCCAACCATTCAATTCGCACAAAACAAAATTAAACAAATTTGGTTTCTCAATCAGTTTATTTTTAAATTTGTTGAACCCTCGATTCAGTCCGTTTCTAATAAATGGGGCAATGTGTGCGTGCCTCAGGCACCACACTCCAACAGACTCTCTCCTTTACCATGCTTTGGTGTCTCTTCTGCGCCCATGGTGTTGACTTTGGAATTGTTGATGCCGCCGCCACCCTCCTTTTCTTTCTCGCCCAACAGGGTGGCCAAGTCCAACTCAACGCCTTCAACAGCAAGTGGCGAAGACTCCGGTCCGGCATTGTCGGCATCATTGCGGTTGGTGGTGCTCAACACCACAGGCGGAGGCAGTGATTGTCGTTGAACCGCATCAGCAACGAGAGCAGTAGTAGCAACAAATGTCTTTTCTTGCGTCGTATGCGCCGCCGACGTTGATGGCGATGGTGACCTGGAAAGTAGACATGTTCAAATTAATGGATTCCAGTAGTCATCCAAACTCATTAGATAAATCTCATTTGTTTTATGGATTTCGCGACATTTGGACATTGCGCGAAATTATTTTGACTTTTCACAATTTTTATTTTGTAATAAATTTCGAGTTCAGCTATATAAGCACCGCATTCTCATTGCTGTCTAACCATATATCACTTTTAGAGTGATATCGATCCAGCGGACGAATTGACTTATTAGTCCGGTCGTTTGCTTACCGGAATGAGCCCGACCGGGTTTGAAATCTTATTAATTTTGATTTCTGATTTTTTGGCATATTAACTAACGGACATTTCAGAACCTTGCCTCCCGTTTCAGTTGCTGTTCTTGTTGCTTACGTCGTTTCCTCTTCAAATGTTTGTCCTGCGAGTCACCACCGGAGCCCTTCTGATATGGCGCCTCTCCTCCATCGTCCTCAATGAAATCGCCAACATCGTCATCATCAGCAAGAATGTTTCTTAAACAATGTGCAAAAAATTAAGGAAGCAATAGAATGCTCTCCCCCTCCCCTATTTCGGCGGTCGGGGTAAGTTCGGCGTGGGCGTTAAAATATTAAGGCTTTATATCAAAATCTTGGGTCTTATTGGCTATGGTGAAAGGTCCATGCATAAACGGCCACGCCGAACTGACCCGTTATGCCTCATTTATATAAAGATTCACATTTCAAAACAAAGTAACATGCTTGGCCTTCCTGAAGAATTAGCACATCCAAATCCGAATACAAGAATTCGAACAAATAAAATCTTTTCCAAACAAAATTATCAATACTTCGGAAAAATACGAATTTTAAGTTTGTTTATCCGGATTGTTCGGATTTGAGTGAGACTGCAGCGCCTCAACCCAGAAAATTTATAAATTTAATAAATAACAAAAAAGATGCCTGTGCTTGGCCTTCTGCTGTGCTTTGTACGCTTTGATCACTTCGGGACAGCCCTTAAAAATGCGAAAATTCATTTGGACTGTAAACTTTAATTTTGCAATGCGGAGAGTCACTACTAATCAACAAATTAAATAAACCATGTCATCCTCCGACACCCATGAGTCATGCTCCTTCGACCAGCCCTTCCAGCGCACATAATAATAATATTTTCGCTCAGCAGTGCGGTAGTCATGGCTGAGGATCTTCTCCACCTCATATTCATCCTCGGAGAGTTCCTCGGACTCGGGCTCGGACGCCTCTGGGTCAAAAATTTCGGGATCATTACAAGGTGGTGGTGTTTTGTCGTCTTCGTCGGATGAAGAAAGGATGCGTTTAGACCTTTTCATTCTGCTCATTTTTGCTGTTCGTATCTTAAACAAAAAAATACTCATGTTCTTGCGAAATAGGAAAAAAAAAATCCGCTTAATAAGTTCATAGTAAATTAGGAAAGGTCAAATGAATTCAACATGCACTGAATTGGCAGGACGGACGAGACCGTTCCTCCTTTTTATTATCTCTTTTCTTAAAATTTATGGCATAATGTTTATATGCATGTAGAGATATTAAAAAGACAGACATCCATGATAATGCGCCATACTACAACGGAAATTGACTTTCTTTAGAAAACTAAAAATTAGAGTTCGGACCGGGCCGGGCCCTGTGATTTTTGGAAAAAACCGGGTTATTCGGGTTGGGAACGGCCGGGCCCGGAACCCGGTTTTTTTGAAAATGTCAACCCGGCCCGGCGAATTTGAAATCGGATTTGGATCATACAGGGTTAGACTTGATCCCAGGCTCATTCCTGTAATTCTCTAAATCATGTCGGAATCCAAAAGCACATGAATCCTAATTCACCGTACATACAGCATTTTATTCTCTATTTTCTTGGCTCCAGGTCCAAGAGTTTAAGATTGTATGTATTTGCCGTATAACGTAATTTTACAGTTTTTAAGGAATTATTATTATTTCTATTTGAATCACTTTCTTGCCAATCAAAAATGGTAAGTTGAAAAGTATCATTGATGCACTACTTGAGGCATTTATTTATCCGATTGCCTTGGCAATTAATTACTCAATTTTTGCTTTAGGCTAAGCGCACAAAGAAGGTCGGTATTGTCGGAAAGTATGGCACCAGGTACGGCGCCTCGTTGCGGAAAACTGTCAAAAAAATGGAAGTGTCCCAACATGCCAAATACACTTGTGCCTTCTGCGGCAAGGTTTGTACATCTCAGTCACTACTTCGCGAGTAGAAATCGAAAAAAAAACAATTGCTTCGCTCTCGTGCTGTATTTGCCGACAAAAAAGGAAAAGCATATGATCGTGAGCTTAACAAGTTGAGGAGACATGGCGCCCAACGGTCGCCAAGTTGGCTCTACTGCTGCAGTTTACGCGCATAATCACAGTCTAAGCAACCAATTTCTGGATACAAGCAAATGCTATTAATTGGACATTTCGTTTAATCATCCTGCAAAAATATACATTTTACTTGACTAAAAAAAGATCTATATTTAAACGCTTTTAAAAATAGGAGGCCATGAAGCGAGTGTGTGTCGGCATTTGGCATTGTTCCAAATGCAACAAGAAGATCGCAGGCGGTGCCTACGTGTACGCCACCACCACCGCGGCAACCGTGCGCAGCACTATCCGTCGTCTGCGCGAGACCAAAGAGTGAGCCGACAGAGGGTGCGTGAAATGGATGGTGACGAAGGACCATCAACCACATTATTATTTTTATGTTTCATTGTTGTTTTTGGATGATAAAAGACAAATTTTGTTTTCGATTGACAATTGACAGATCATGTGAACATCGCGCTGCTCCGGATGTTTAAATTCCCGCATCTTACTATACGTCGTTTCCACGACTGGGTTAATTTTCCCTAGGCTTGGGGCTAATCCCGTTTCTCGTTTTCGTAACATTAGGAATAGTAAATTCGTGGCAAGGTAGTCCATGGGCAAGAAAAAAACGAAAAACTTTTTTTGTCAGAGTTTATTGTGTTTGAATAATTAATTCAGCAGTGATTCTGCACAAAAAAGCATCAATTTTCGGGGGTGAAGAGTAGATCGAAAAAAAAAATTGAGTTTAAAAACGAAATGTGTGTTAGGTGATTTCAAGTAGTCAAGTCCATCTATCGCCATCGTGTTGTCTGTTCGTTGTTCATCCCTCATTGTCATCATATGTCACACACCGTAATACGCCACTTACACACAATCGTAGCGGAACTTTTCGCCCCCGGGCGCTTTCAGGTCGGGCAGCGAACCGGTAACAATGGCCTTTAAACAGTGTGAAATGCAATTTTATCCCAGCGACCAGTAGTGTTTTGTTAAATGCCAAAGTTTGCTGGCCCCATTTTTGACTAGTTTCCCCATACCATGCCCCAAAGTGTTGACCTGGATGACCCATTCGCTGGACACAGCCAGGCCGTTCCGCTCCTCTACCGCTTTAGCCACTTCCACCTGACAGTCTGTCTCCGCCAGCAACACGTCGACGGGAGGTTCAACTATAAAAGACGACCGCATATTATGGCCCAAATTATATGTCTCCATCGTCGTCAATGCAGCAGAAAAGACCAACCAACATACACTACTACACACTCACCTTTGGCACAGAATGCTAACTTTTCTTCAAGGCTGGCGGCAGATTTTGGCCCGAAAGGCTCCCCCTGACCAGTGCCGATCAGAATAGCGCCCAAATTTTGCAGAATCGGAGTCCAAATTTCCGCAAAACTCACCTGAGAAATATGGTGTAGAAAAAATATTGTTCTGCAATTAATATTACAATGCCAGGGTCCGACTCAGTAGTATTTGAACATATCAGCACACGCTTTCCCGCCATCAAAACACCCTTCAACGGCTTCCTAACGAAAGAAAAAAATATTAGTTAAGACGGTGTCGGGATCCCGCCAGAGATATATCCGGGATTTGTCAAAAGTCCCCATTTTAGAAGAAAACTGGGATTAAACCAGGAACTCCTCGGATTATCCCCTTTTTGATTAACGGGGATTAAACAGAAAACCCAGGCCCGGAACCCGTTTTCAATTTTGCCGATCAATAAGACATACCAATCAAACTGCTGCTTAGGATCCAGCGAGGACTCGCCGGCGGGCAACAAAAAGGACCGATGGTCATTGAATTTTCTCTGAAATTTTTAAGGAAATAACGAATTGAAATTTGACAAAACTCACTCCCCAAACAGTGACTCACTCTCTCTTACCTCAGCCACACATTGTTGAATCCAAGTGTAGCTGACACACGGAATGGACAAAGACAAGGCGGACAAATACTTATGCGTACGATAATAGGTGTCCGCAATCAGAAAAGCGGCCGTTTCCTCTGATGAGGTCAAAGGTTGCTGAAATTTTTTGCTAGAAATATCGGAAATGACTGTTATGTTGAAACGGAGAACGCGAAAGAAACAGAGTGGTAACCGGACTAATTTTGGATTACGAATTCGAACAAATGGTATAGATTAAGTCGGAAAAGCCCGTGTTGAACTGCCGGCCGTCCTACCGTAAAGTCGTCAATGATTTGGCCGCCGCGTTCCTCAATCTTTTTTCGATAGTCACGTTTGTTGAAGTCAGTCACTGGAATGGGCAAAAACCAAATTACAACGGTAAAATTATAAACCCAAAAACAGGGGCAGACTAAATCAACCGGCCTAACTGAAAACCGGGGTCGAACAACCGGCTTTACTGGAAACCGAGAACCCCAGTTAAACCCATTTTGCCTAATCCTAGTATGATTTGTTGCGAATTGTTTCGACGACGAAGAACGGACCTTTTTTGTTGGGTCGAGTGGCCGAAGTGAGCACAAACTTCAGCCCGGCAAAAATGGCCGACTCCGGCACAACCACATGTTTGGCGGTGGTAGCAGACGCCTGCTGTTCTGCTGCGCTCGTTGTCATAGGTTTCTGGAAAACAAGGAAAAAATTACGTAGAAAACGCTCTCAGGATTTTTTTTTCAAAAATTTGTATGCCCCGCTACCAACGCTTAGTGCCAATTATACGAACACAAACGCTGAATGTTTTGAAAAAGGCACCTTTCCAGGGACAATATTCGCTAAGGTTTTGACCGTCCAATGGAGGCGCACACAAAGAAATTTTGTGTGCGATGGGCATTGGACAGGCTTCGAACCAGCGAACAATTGGTTGAGCACCGCGCAACTCCACTGCGCCAACCAACCCAGTAAGCAAAATACGGCAGGCCGAGATGTAAAACTCAAAACTCATCACCTTTCTATCAAAAGTATGTATAAGAAGATTAAAAAAATGCCCAACCTCCACTTTCTCCTCCAACTTCTGCTGCTGTACAACAACAGCCGTCTCCCGTTCTGTCTCAACTATCACCGTCGCTGTTGCTGTCGGGTGCAGTTGCTCACCACCGCCGCCGTTGCTGCTGTCGTCGACGTCGTCCCGTTGTCCCACCACCACCACAATCTCTTGCCGCTTCTCGTCATCGCTTTGCCGCTGCTGTTTCTGTTGCTGCATCGATTTCACTCCCTTTGCTTGTCCCTCCTCCCCATCCTCTCCCAGTTTCTGTTGTTGTTCCTCTTTCGTACTGCTGCCGTTGTGCATGGTCGTTGTGGTCTCGTCACTCTTCATGTCCTGCTCCGACGCCGTTTTTTCCGACTGTTCCTCCTGCACAACATTGTCCGCCTGTTGTTGCTCACTGTCAGCATCATCATTCTTTTCAACCATAGCCACTGCTGGCGCCAGCCGGGGGCTCGTACGGCTTCCTCGGCGCCGGATAGCAGAAGTGCGAGCACTCCCGCCGTCGTCACCACCACCACTGCCGGTGGTTGTGGCTGCGGTTTGCACAGCGTCATCGACGGCGACCTCCGGCGACAAATTGAGCTTAGGTGGTGTTGTCGGCTGCTCTGATTGCTTAGCTCGGCGAGGTGTGCGCGGAGGCTTAAAAAAGTAAATGCAATCCGTCATTTTTTTAACACCAAAGGCCCTGTCGGAAAAGCCGACTCGTACTTGCTGGCCTTTTTTTAATCGACTCACAGATAAAACCCTACTTATACTTACAGACAAACCCTTTTTTGACTGGGAACAAAACCCGACTCGTACAGGGCGAACTCGTGTAATCCCCAATCGTATTGCGATCCCGGTTATATAAGTAAAGGCTCATTGTCAGTGTCTTCGTTCTCGTGTAAAATTGTATGAGTTAGGAGCGTATTTTGTATATACCGTAAAAATGGTTTCCAACGACGTGTTGTTGTTATCAACATCCGAAGAGCCCGCAGCTGCTGGCAGTGCTGCCGCCGTTGAGGATGCTGATGTGGACATGCGCGCGAGTGCGGCCGAGCGTGAACGGCGAAACGAACGCGCATCACTGAATTGTGGGTTACAGCAAATAACTTATTTTGATATCAAATACAAACCGGATCAGCTACTATCTCCACCACTACCATCACACCAAATTGTTTTACCTGATGATGTTCTCCTGGTCAACTTCGAGCACCGGGTTCAGCTTCTGCGACGTTCGATGCCCCGGCGCCGTCGGCGTTTTTTGTTGCTTTTGCTGTTGCAGTAAATGGCGCGCCTGCTCCTTGTTCAAAAACAATTTGGCCCACGGAACGCTGAATGTGTTAATCAATCATGATTTTTTGACAAAAAAAAAGAAATACGATTTGGTTTCGCCGGTGGGCGTCGCCTCGTCGTCCACCAACTCGCGCACCATGAACTCGCCACGTGCCCAACCGTTAGGATTGTCCGTTGCCGGCTGCTCAACAACGTCACCGGTCTTGCCCATTTCCTCGTCGTCCACAGAATCGATAAATGAAACCTGTTAACATTATTTGGGTTTACCTAGGCTTTGCGGTTAAAATTTTTGAACCCTTGCAATTATTTTAAATGAATTCAAGTATTTTAGGGTCGCAAAATTCGAATATTGCAACTTCTCATTAAACAAATTATGTTAGTTATTGTCATTTCCAATGAGCAAACGCAAGGTTTTTTTATTACAAATGTATATGATGTACACGACCAACCCGTGTGCCCATCTTCAAAGCAGACAGCGGAACAACACCGGTGGGTGGCAAAATTCGGTTCAAATTGTCCTCCACAAAGTGTACATAGTAACGGCCCAACGCCTCACGACTAAATTTATAAGGATTAGGATCATCCCTTTCACGGAACCGAGTCTGATTGCCCATTACGGTTTGATATAAGCTGGTACATTTGTCCGGGTTGCGTTTTGTTCAGGGGAATTTCGTCCCGGGTCGTTTTAGAGTTTCGTATCGGAACCCGCACCAATTCCACTTACCCGCAAATGTTGGCCGCGTAGTAGTCGTTGCCCCAAAGCGCAAGCACACGCGCACCAGTGCCCATGAACAAATGCGTCTCCTGGGGACAGTCCACCGCCAATTGCTCCTCAGGGGCCAATGCCGGCACAGCGTACAGCGCCTCCTCTTTGAGTTTCTGCTCCTCCGCCGCCTTTCGTGCCGATTCAATTCTTTATTGGGTAAAAAAAAATAATATTACTATTTTATTTTAAGAGAAATTATTTTGGCGGCGAACAGAAAATTTTTAACACTTAAAGAAACTCTTCTAGATCCAAAAAACGCCTAAGCACTTATTCTACAGGCATTCTTGGTTAATTTTCTCACGGAATTTCAATATTACATATATTTTCTACCCAGCGGCAGAACGCCTTGCACTGCCGCGTTCCGGCGTCTTTGTCGGTAGATCACCAGCAACCGCATGTGCAGGCGTTTTCGTCGTATCCTCCGCCTCATCCATGGTCGTCTTTTTTCGTCCCGGTGTGCCCTTGTGCTGGTCACCGCCGTCGTTGTCCACGTCCATGCGAAAACTGTCATCCTCCCCTTCCTCCTCCTCCTCTGTTTGTTGGCCTTCCTCATCGTCCTCCTCGCCACTGTCCGCAGCTGCACGGGTCCTTGGCGCACGCTTTGCCCTGGTCGCCGACCGCGGCGTGGCCGTCGACGCGTTGCTGCGGCGCTTGCGCCCCGACGCACCACGTGCACCAGACAACGCAACCTTTATTGATCGAATGCATTACGAAAACGGGAAAAACATCTGTTGGTATACCTTAGTAATGTTGGTAATGGTCACGCGCTGGCCGCCGCTGGACTTAGGCGTGCTGCCCGATTCGCTAGTGCATGTAAGGTCCAGGCGAAGACTGGTGTTGGTCATCGAGCTCAGCTGGGACAGTGAGTCACGCTGGACAAGAAAAAAACAAAAAATTTTTGATGAAAAAAAGAGGACGCAGAGCTAATAAATTTTTGGTAGTGTTTGTCCCTGTAACGGCAAATATCGAGAGGTTCGTAATTACTGTGGTAACGGTAAAAGATCAGTTATTTGCCGATACCGAAATATACTGTTTTCTACAGAGCCAGATCTGGCCGGGCCAGCCCAATCAAATTTTTCATTTGCTGATTGCAAAAAAAAAAACACTCAACCACCAAGTCCATTGCCCGGCTCATTTAATTTTATTTTTTTTAATGGTTTTGACTCTATTTTTTGCACTGACTGAATTTGAGGGCTGGGAAGAGAGTGAAGCGGCCAACTGCGGATTTCGGCTGGCCGCCATTTTCTCCATGTTCGCATAACGGTCAGCCGAGCTGGGCAATGACTTGGTGAACTTCACCTCATTGAAGGATGAACGTTCAATCTGGGCAGGGAAACAGAGTGGAGGGAAACCTATTTTCCAAAGTGAAAAAAGGGTGTCTCTCTGCAGGGGCGGGAGGTATCGGGTACCCAAATGTATTTTTAAGGGGTCCAACTGTAACAAAAATTCTTGAGTCTGGTGGAAGCGAGGGTTCATTCGACCCAAGTAACCTTCCCCGGGACATGTCCCTCTCTATTTGCTTTGAGGATTATTTCGGGGCATTGAGCAAGAAACTGACCACCGCTTTACCCCAATTTCATAACCCCAGATTCGACTATTTGATAGAATCTGAATTATTTTTCGGAATAAACTAATTTGTAAAAAGAAGTTTATGCTCAAAATTTTCAGTCATCCAATTTTTGTTGCTCACACTGATGTTCTTCAACGGTTCAGGATGAATGTCCGACTGAGTGCTAAAATTGAATGGGTCATCCGATGAAGAAGCCAAGTTGACAGTTTTGTTGCTAGTGGTATTGCTTCGTTTGGGTTTGGTTCCGCTGTTCTGACTAAAATTGAAATTATAATGGACAAAGAAAAAAAATTTAATTTTTGATTTGAACAAAAAAATTTATTGCGGCACATATTTATCCAAAAATTTTCCATTAAAAAAGCGTAGTACAAAATCGGTGCTGCTGTGCGGCGTTTGCGCGTCGATGCGCGCGTGTTGGCCGAGTGGGGCGGTGTCTGTCGCTGTTCCGAGGCCGGTGGCGTTTTTGTGCCCAATGCACGAGCATCCGCGTCAGTAGCCGTCGTCTCACCGCCTCCGTTCGCTGCCGCTTCTTCCTTCTCCGTCGTAACCGACCCTTCTTTTTCGGCACCACTTTCAGTGGTCATTTGGTCTTCGCTCTCATTCACCGCAACCCCTCCGGCGTTTGTTGTGCCGTTATCAGCTTCCAAATCAGTCGTCGTCTCTTTGCCACCACCATTTACTGCCGCTTTCCCTTCAACTGTATCGCATTCCCCGTTCTGCTGCACATCCTCTGCCACAATTTCCTCGCTGTTGTTCGGCGTGGTCATTTGTGGAATCAAACAGTTTTTTAAAGTGAAAAAATGCTTGGCAAAACTTTTTTATTAATTTTTATCAATGTTACTCAAAATTTAAGAAAACATAGTTAATTGGGGGTGGAAATCAAGAACTAAAACGCTAAAAAATCGAAAACCAAGTTTTCGATTGAAACATTAATTTTATCATGAGGAAAAACAGGAACTGGTCTAAATTGTGGTCAGATGAGATCAATGCATGAGAAGTCATGGTCTCTTAAGCAGATTCGACCTGTTCCCGTTTCGTATCATTCATTTGTATTTTTAAAATATAAAAATTGGCGTTATATTTTTGTCTAAAGTCGAGATCCATTATTCTTTGCTTCATCTTCATTGATTTCAATTTTAATGCGATACGATATGCTGCTGTATTTTACCTGATGTCTTTTGTTATATCCGTTTTTTGGTTTCTTCAAAAAATTTTGATCCCTCTAGATGAATCATCAGCAAATGAAAAGATGAATTTTCGACCCTAAATCGGATATACATAAATTTCATAAATTCTCAGTGGGCATCATACAAAAAAAGTTGACAGCTTATTTAGTTTTAGATACAATGGGCAAGCCTACAAGTGTGAAGGATGTTGATCAACATGAAATTGTTAATTCTGTGGCCACCTTTTTGAAGAAGAGCGGCAAAGTCAAACTACCCGAATGGGTGGATTTGGTTAAGTTGGGCAAAAGCAAGGAATTGGCTCCGATTAATCCGGACTGGTACTATGTGCGCGTTGCATCCATCGCTCGACGTCTGTATATTCGCTCTCCAACAGGTATCCCGAATTCAAGCGACTTTTTCATGACACATATTAGCTCGTACAGAAAATGCAAGTGCCAAATTGTGCCGATGCATTCTTCAAGAGAATAAAAAACAGTCTGGAAGAAAAAATGTTTTTCTTTGAAGGGGATGAGTTTTTAATTCATTTAAGGATAAATGGGGGGGGAGGGTGGTTAACCGACGCATTTTTGTATATAAAGTTCGGACCGTTCCTGCAGGGTCCGTCAACTCTGCCCGGTGATTTTTGGAATCCGATCTCTACCTCTATAGCTTTTCATTAGTGCAGAAACCGATGCGAAATTTCGAATTTTTATTTATTTTTAGGTGTCAGTTCATTCCGCAAGGTGTACGGTGGGAACGGCCGTCGCGGAGTGGCGCCCAATCATTTCTCGCTTGCTTCCGGCGCAGTCATTCGTAAGGCGTTGCAGTCGTTGGAGGAGATCAAATGGGTGGAGAAAGATGCGACTAGTGGCGGACGAAAACTCACAAAACAGGTTTAAACAACAAAAATTGGATCGGGCTGGCTCTCCTCTCTTCATTGGCCATTTTTATGCGCGGTCAATTCGGTCACTTTGTAGTATAACTGTCACCCTTACCCGAACTGGCAGTGCCAAAACGGTCTTGCGTTCTGGGATTGGGATGCCTTATATGTTATAACATTTAGTTAAAATTTTGCACACTTAAAGTCTGTTTTGTAGCTCAGTGGGAGGGCTACCCATTAGCTGCTTGGGTTCTATCCCCACCTGGGGCCTCCTGCGCTCTCTGTTGAACTCGTGTGTCCGCAGTTTGGTTCCATCAAACAGCAATTGGCCACATGGGTGTGGGATTTGGGCGCAAAACTAATGGGTTGGTGGCCTCTTTGCCGGAGTTTGTGCATTTTCGGTTGCACTTTCTCTCTTCCCATATTTGGCCAACAAAAAAAAACCCGAAATTTTATTAATTCAATTGTGAAACTTTTTGCTTTAAATTGTGCTATTTGTTCAGGGCCAGAAGGATTTGGACCGCATCGCGTCGCAGCTGCGTTACGGCACGGAAGAGGAATAATTTTTTTGGGCGATCGAACGCGATTTTGGACGACAAATCATTTTATTTTTGTTGTTGCATTTGTTGTTTGTCTAAGCCCGAAAGGGTGATAAATTGAAGTATGTTTGTTCGTCGAAAGTAATCGTCACAGACGGATGGGTTTTGACAATGGTCGGTTGGTACGGGCTTATTCAAAAAACTGCAAACGCGACCCGGACTGAGTTCGAAAGGAAGGCATCCGCCATCTCATCACGTGGGGGTGGGGTGGGGGGTCTTAAGAACTTAGGGAGTGCGGATTCAAATTCGCATAAAACCTGGCAAAACCATTACCGTCCGCTTTTGGACCAAATTCAGCCTCAGAATGACCAAATCTAATCATTTATTGTAAGATAAATTAAAAAAGAAAAAGGTACATCCTTTAATCAGTTATCTTTCACGATTGACCGGCTTTGCCTCGTTTCTTTATCGTGGATAATGCCGCGACGAGTCAGGTCCTGCTTAGCTTCATTGATCTCCTAAATGAACATCTATTTATTGTCCAACAGCCAATGATTTCGAATGATAGGAACAGCAAAATTTGGAAAAATTGGTGTATGGATAAAGAAAAATAAGTCGCCTTAAAATTTCCCCGTGGCCGTGCCGACCGATTAAATAATGTACAGGTGGTTAAAACGGACACAGATTAGGCGCTCGCGTGCAGCGGCACAGTCGTTGAATGTGACCAGTCCGTACAGTACGGAGCCGACCGCATAAAGGGCCAGACCCGCAACCAACAGCAGTGGGATGAGCAGCAACAACAGTTGGCGACGATGCTCACTGCTGTCGTCGCTGCCGTCCAACGGACCGATGCCAACAAACAGTGCCAGCCAAATGGCGACAAAGGGGCAAAGCCGAAATGCGAACAGCGCCAATTGGGTGGCCATTAATTGCTTTAAACAAAAGGTTGTCTAGGGATGTAAACGGTTTTTTTTTGGCGGGGAAGGAGGGAGAGATTCCTCAGAGGAAGTAAGGGTAATTTAGAGAATTTTAACGCTTTCCGACTGGAAATTGACTAAAAAGTTGACTCCCTCTAACGAAGCCGCCCCTCCTCCCCCCTCTTTGGGGGTTGGTGGTAGCTCTTGAGAGCTTTAATGTAGGCGACAAATATTCTCAACATTTGTGAACGGGTCCGTAGTCCCGGACTTTTAATCATCCAGTTATAATCCGGATATGGTGAGTTTTGCAAAATATGGAATAGGAATAACTATTTTTTCAATTAAGGAGTATTTGTTGTTGATTAAAAACAACTAAATATAATATAAGTAAAGGAAGAAAAAAATGGACAAGCAATTCTTCTTTTTTTGACATCCAATTAGAGAAGCCGAAAACAAAAATAATTTCAAATAGACACGCAATGTTTTAAGGATTTGATCAATAGCACAAATTTTCCCCGTTTAATTCATTCATCTCGGCGTGTTGCTGTTGCCCTGCTGTTGTTGAACCCGTCTTTCCTGGGCACGCAAATCTCTCTCCCGCTCAAATTGGCTGTAGTCAGCGCGAAGAAGAAATTCCTAAGAAAAAATGTATGAGATAAATAATCTCATCCGTTCTTTTCAAAGCCGAACTTGTACAGCGACTATAGACCGGAATTTTGAAAAACCCGGGACCGGGATTCCATTTTGGACCGGGCCCGGGCTTAGCGGGACTGGGGAAACCGGGACTCCCGGTTTTGGATCACACCAAATCGGCCAAACCGGTAGAAAAGCCGGGACTGATGCCGGTAAAAAAAGCAAGGAAAGTCCCGGTCCAGACAAACACTAGTTAATAGCATAGGTGTGTCCTAACCTCTTACTGTGCTCACTCTTCGTGTAAATATTAAGACGCGAGGGATATGTACGAGTTGGGTTTACAGCGAGTACATTTTTGCTCCAAAAACTCTCCCCTGCTGATGATCAGCAACAATAGTAGCATTCATAAATTGAGCACCTGCTTGTCCAAATAGGCGTCCTTGCTGCGCATGTGCGACTGCATCTCTTGCTCAAGCTGTTCTTCCTGCACAAAGGCACGCCAGCCGGACGCCGCGCTGTCCAACACGGACTGCTTGCGCGGTTTTTTGCCCAATGCGCTGGTCAGCGAGGACAGACCGCCGCCGCCGCTAGACGAAGGCCTAAAAATCATGCACTCACTCTGCACACAAAATTTTGACCAATTTTTCCGTGGTACTTCGTCCAGGCCGTAACGAGACAATGATTTAGGAGGGCGGGGCTAATTATAAAAAAAATTTGGTGCAGAATGACAGGTTTTTTTAGTTTGAATTTAGGAAAACACAAAAATTCATACCGTGTCTGAGGAGTGCCAAAAACGGCGGAGCAACGTTTGCGCACAGTCGGCGCGCGCGTGTTGGCCGAGTGAGGCGGTGTCTGTCGCTGTTCCGAGGCCGGCGGCGTTTTTGTGCCCAATGCACGAGCATCCGCGTCAACAGCCGTCGTCTCAGTGCCACCGTTCGCTGCCGCTTCTTCCTTCTCCGTCGTAACCGACCCTCCTTTTTCGGCACCACTTTCAGTGGTCATTTGGTCCTCGCTCTCATTCACCGCAACTCCTCCGGCGTTTGTTGTGCCGTTATCCGCTTCCAAATCAGTCGTCGTCTCTTTGCCGCCATCATTTACTGCCGCTTTCCCTTCAACAGCATCGTATTGACCGTTCTGCTGTACCTCCTCTGCCACAATTTCCTCGCTGTTGTTCGGCGTGGTCATTTGTGGAATCAAAAACAGTTTCTTTGGCTTAAAACTGAGAAAAATACAGATAAAAAAAAATTAATTTCGTTAAAATGCATCTGTGTTACAGCGCGAGCGGGTCGGGCAAAATTTGGGGTTCCGGTTTTGGGCCCCGCTATTTG
Organism: Heterodera carotae; assembly: GCA_024500135.1. Taxonomy (NCBI): domain Eukaryota; kingdom Metazoa; phylum Nematoda; class Chromadorea; order Rhabditida; family Heteroderidae; genus Heterodera; species Heterodera carotae. Next base: position 42,072 of record JAKKIK010000035.1, read on the forward strand.
GAATTGCGTGTTGTCGAATTTTATCCAAGGTTTCGTGCTGCAACAAAAATATTGTGTGTTTGTGTCTGTGTGTGAGAGAAAGAGAAAAGAGAGGGAAAGTTCTCTGCGTCTCTTTATTTATGGAATGCAAACTAAAACAACTTTGGTAATGATATTTCCCTCTTTTCTTTGTCGTCTCTGTTTTACCGCATTTTGAAAAAAGCAGTAGGAGAAGAGAGAGAGGTGCCCGTGGGGGACTTTCACTTCTTCGTCAGTTTTCAAGCTCCATCAAGAGTCATCCATCCGCCCCATCGACTCAGTTCAACGCTGTAGGCATGAACCAAATGGCACAGGTGGTAATATGAAAAAGGACGGGATCTATTGGGCAGTCGCTGCGGGGGATAGTGTTCGACAACGAACACATTTCTGAAATTTAATTCAGAAGACCACGAGTGAAAAATCGCCCGTCTGCCTTCCATGTGCACCGCTATTAATTGTCCGGTTTAAGCCTGCTGACTCGGCCAAAACTGATCCAGGGCATTCTTTCAAATTGTGGAAAGATCAAACGGAGTCAATTCAAAATATATCTATTAACACAAAAAATGAGACAAATGGAAAAAAAATCTCAGTCATCATCATCATCGTCCTCCCATGCCTCCTCTTCCGCCTTCCGAGTAGACCAATTGCGGCGAGGGCAAAGCTCTTCAGCACGAACATGTTGAGGAACATGTGTATGAAGTGTTGGTGGGAGAACACTCGGAAGCATCGGCAGACAAGACTCTCTAAAACATAATGAAAAAACAAATCATTCGAATTTTCAAAGATTTGAAAATTTGTTCCATGCAAATCCAAAGATCCAAAACAACGCTTACTTGATGCGACACTGCTGGAGAAGTATCTCCACATCATTGGTTGCAAAGATGGTACTTTCCAAAGTACGTCGTATTTGGTACTGCTGCGAGTGTAGAGAACATGCAACTCGTCTGAAGAGAGATTTGCACACAATTAGAACACAGTTGCGGTAAGAAACTAACTGGGAATGGACGCGCATTTGATTCAGAACATTCATCCTCTCCTTCTCATTGGTCGGCTGCTGATCCAACGCAACGAAAGGAATGCTCGCACTTTCGCCTGAATGGTCATAAATATTGTAATGAGAATGGGCGGTGAGCAGAAATACCAAAGTCAAAAGAGAGAAAACACTCACTTTGATTTTGTCTCCCCTTTCGTGAGCCCTTCCATCACAAGCAATGCCGCCTCTAAGCAAACGGCGATCGTACCCAAGGAAACTGAAAGTATTAACATGGCCTACGGTAAAGTGAGAGTTTAACAGACCGATAGATAGATGGAGCTGGACACATCAAAGCAAAGACGAATGCGTTTGGGGTTTTGTTGGCTCGCGAGGTCTGGTGGTTGCTCAATTCGCTTTCTCAAAAAGTCAACCAAAACTTACGTCTTAATTAGTTTAAACGGAGTATTGCCCCGGTCATCCACCACCATAAATATTTTGCCCATTCCCCCAGCCATTGAACACCTGTCAATGTTTATTTCGCCCGCATTCGATCAGTTTGGCATCGTCCAAATCTCCATTCGTCTGATGCTTGGCCCAGTTAGTGCTTTCGCTGTTCCAATGAGTCCATACTTCACATCACTCGCACTTGTCTGCCCACCGGCCGGACCAGTTCTTCGTAGGCCGCTGCGTCGTGCTCAGCCACATCGATTTCCTATTCCAACCGCCATAATGCAATCGATCGAACCCGGCATTCCTTCTCCACGGACTTTCAGTCGCTTCGCATATCGCCTTTTTCCGAATTATGTTCCGGCACCAGCTCTTTGGCACTGTCCGGCAACTGATGCACCGCGTGGCCCGCATCCAAACTTTGTCAATGTGCAAGTTGAGAAATGGGAAAGCAATGAAATTGTCTGCGTTGACCTTTGAAAAAAGCGAACAAAAATTACATCTTCTATGAGGAATGAAAAAACCTTCCCAAATTTGGGTTCGTCAATTTTTGACAAGTCAAAAACCGAAGCGTCCCTTTCAATTTGAAGACGTTCTTCCGCTTCGCCAGAATCCGTCCCGATGATTCGATCCCAACTCCCATAAGCATCCGCGATTGGCCAACTGATGAAGACGATCCGGTGACGACTTTTAACGATAATTGGTCAAAACGAATAGTTTTATGCAGAGCTTTTATTTGTCCTTATTTGTAAGATTTGTCCTTAATCTGAGAATCCAAATCTTAAAAAAGGAGAGTGAGAAATTTTCGAGAGAAGACCGAGTAAGAAATAAAGATGAATCCGGTATTAATTTTTCATTTCCACGTTATTTACGTGGATACGTGAACATTTACGTCAAACACGTGAAATTAATTTTTGATCACTTAATTAGAGAAGCTTAATTTTGCTCTTTTATCAACCAGCAACATGAACTCCGAATATATTGTAAGAGATTAGTGAAAAGACGTGAATTGGATAAATTTGAAGTGATGTTGGAACAAATTGCTAAATTTATGACGCCAAATAATGTCTATTAATTGGGCGCCGGGGACGTTTGAGCGCCGCCGTTTGGGCGCCAAATTTTTTCATTGTAATTAAGGAAATGCTTCAAAATTAATTGTTACACACTTGAAAATACATATTGATCATATACCTCACAAATCAGAGCTCTTTGCGCCCAAACTACCCAGTCCCCGATTTTATGTTCTAACGACAATAGATTTGAATTCTGGCCTAGTGGTCTCTGCTTTTGTCTAGCAATGGTTTGAAAATTTGAAGAAAACTGACAGAATAAAAAATTTTGCCATAGCGAGATGAGCGATGGTTTATCGATGAAATAAACACAAAAGAAATAAAACGCCAAAATGAAGGAGAAGATTTTAACAACTTGGAACAAATTGGATGGAAGCATAACTTCATCAATCACAGTAAAATTTTAGGAAAAACTTTAATGTATTCGAAACTCTCAACGGTGCAGTGATAAAGGACCCACACCCAAAAGGCCCACTCCCAAAGGACCCTCAGGCAAAAGACCCACCGACAAAGGACCCACCGCGACAAAGGACACACAGACAAAGGACCCACAAAAAAGGTGCTGCCCCTTTTGCGCCTACACACTTGCGCCTCATACACTTGCGCCCCCTACAGTTGCGCTCTGCAACACTTGCGCTTATTCATCCATTTCATCATCATCATTAGGGCCCGGATTTTTATGTGCTAAAAATTCCAATAGGTGCCAAAAAAGTGCAAAATTGGTGCTAAAAACCTCAAAAAAGGCCAAAATAGGTGTTAAAAATCGGAAAACCAAGTGTATTTACGCAAAATAATCCTATTTAAGTCTCATTTTATTAATTTCGCCAGCACAATTGCTAATTAAATACATTTCGAGTGTTCGGGTGTAAAACGCATTCCAATTTTGATTTTTTGTTTTTCAAGTCCGAAAAATTATGAGTAATGAAAAATATGATATTTGATACTCATTTACTTGAATAAATTGATATACTATTGCTAGACAATCATTTAAAGGTAATGTTCTGATTTTTGACCCCAAAATCTGATTTTTTGGCCTTGGTGTCCTGATTTTGAATTTCATATCTGACCCCTGCTATTACCATCTGTCACTGTTCATCTAGCGCCATTTTTCTTTTGTTTTCTCATTTACTCTGACTATGGACACTTTACTAAAATCATCAGAGTAAGTGCTTTGATAATGTTTTATTCACTAAACAATGATAATAATAATAATTAATCAAAACGAATAGTTTTATGCCATCTAACCAAGTGAAATGCCTTTTCGTTGAAAAACTTCATTGATCAATTGGACAGTGTCTACCGAATAAGCATCAAAATCAAATACATTTCTGAGCACTGCAGGCAATGGGTCGTCCGGAAATCTGCGGGAAGAATGAAATGATAACGGACAATATAAAGGTGTCCCACTTTTGCAAGTGCTTGACAATGTTGACCAACTCTCGGGTGGAGTAGGGGTAACTAATCAATTGCTGATCAGCCAATGATCGCAGGTCACCAAACACAGACACGAGCAGTTCGAGCACTTCCTGGGGAACACCTGAAGACAAATACAAATAAACCCAAAGGCGCCGACGGCCACTCACCGGGCCCATAATTGGAAAGCAAGGCCAACTCGGACTCTCGGGAAGGATTGTCCAAGGCATGGACGGCCAGGAGGTCGCCCAATAGTGCGTAGAGATCGTTTCCATGGAAAGGAAAGCCTGGACGATTGGCAAGAAGAATGGCACGAAATTGGGGGTGGACACCTAACGAATGGTGGCAAATAAAATTATCAGAAGAAGTCATTCCACCGTACAAATTTCATTGGCATCATCGCTCTTTTCGGCATCGCTGTCATTCATTTTGTTCCTAGCGAAGCAAACTCTTCGGCCATCCCAAAGATAAAATGGCTCTTCGTCCAACAACGATTTTAAAATGGCAACGACATGAAGAGGCGCCTTCCGAGAAAAGACAATAAAAGACAAGCAAAAATCGGAAAATTCACTTTGTCCGTGTCGTCAATGACCAACACAAGCCCGTTGCAAATTGCTTGAACCAATGGTGAGTCCTCATAGGTGATCACTCTGTCAACAACGGTCGATTGGACTGTCAGTGAATGGATGGTGCTGTCTCTGAATGTATTCAAATCAAAAAGGCACAATTTCACTGCCCTACCCATGGAGTTGCATGTATTTGCGCGGACGCCCCAAAAGTTCTAGCAATCGATCGGTGACTTTGTTCTTGCCCACTCCCTGGTTGCCGATCAACAAAAGATGTGCGCCAAGGTGAAGGTCACGCGCCATGTCCACCATCACGCGAAGGTGCTTCAATAAATGTTGTTGTTTTTATGTATTTCCATTCTATATACAATATTTATTACTTGGGGGTTGTCGAAGAAAAGTGTCGATGGAATCATCGCTTCGATTGATCGGTCATCGATTTTGATTTTCTCCTCATTCTCTCCAGTTGGTTCCATATTTTTCATCTTTTCCAGTTCTTCCTGGTCAAAATTTGCATGTCTTTTCTTCGCATCGGGCACAATGCCAATTTCAGCGAGTGTCGCCTCAAACGCATGACGAACAATCGGAGGGACGAAATGAGTCAATGCGGCGCGATAGACGGCCTCGAAAATGCCTTCTTCGGGGTGGGCGGAATGACGGCGAAGGATGTGAATGAGACGGCGCAGAGAAAGAGAAGAAGCGATGGTGCGAATCTAAAAAAGTGTTAGATAACATGCCCATTCATTCATTCAAAAACTGACCGATGCGTACTGCGAATGCGACAGCCGATCGATCAGTCGCAGCAGTTGTTTCGCATGAACAACGGACACATTATGGACTCGCTGTTGAATGATGCGCAATCGATCGTCGATGCTGAGTTCAGGCAGAGAGCAGAAAAGGAATTGGGACAAAAGTTGGGCATTGAGCCATTTGGGCGTAGATTCAGAGTCGCCGAGCGCGATGATTCGGAAGGTATCCGGAATTCGGAAGATGCCTCTGAATTCAACAAAAAAAACGGTGCTCAAAATTATGATATCGGTCTACCAATAGCAGGGACGTACCGAAGGGGGGGTACGTACCCCCCCCCCCCCCCCCAAGGTCCCCAGATAAAAAAAATTTTCTCCATTAAGGGGAAGGGAATTAATAAAAAAGAAAATTTAAAGGAAAATTTGAACATTTCCTTAACTAATTTAATTACTATTCAAAAATTTCCCATCAGTAATTTGTCCTAGTGGTCTGTGCAACCGACAACTAACTTTTTATCTCAGGTTCAAATCCTTTCCTTATTATTTATTATTATTGGTCATTTTCGCCTAAATTTCCTCGAATTTAGCCTTATTTTCCTTAAGAAACTTGGCTATATTTTTCAAAAAATTCCTAGGCAGCGCCTATCGGCACCGCCGAAACCCCCAGCTCCGAACAAATTTTTCGGCTGGCGGGCGAGAGCAAAAAAAAAAAAAAACAGGTCGTCGGTACCCCCTCAAAGCCAAAATCCTATGTACGTCCCTGACCACTCACCGTTCGTTGAGCATTTGTTCAGTCCACCCATTGCGGCGCTTCAAATGTTCAAAGCTCAAATTGCCGACTAAGCGTGTGCCGTCCGGAAGTGCCAAAAAGCGATGGTGCACCAAAGAGGCAATTGCCTCGGCCGTGCTCCAATGAACTGGAAACAGCGAACAAAGTAAGACAAAGATTCAATTCAAGACAAAAAAGGGAATGGATGAATATGCCAAGAAGCTAAATCACCTCTGTCGATTCCGTCCAACACACACAACGCTCCGCTTTTGGCCGCTCTAACCAATTGGTTGTCTTCCCATTGGGTGTCTCCATTAGGGAGCATTTTCCTGCGCTGGAGCAAATCTCTGCCGCTCATATCCTAAAATGCATTAAAATCTTTATACTTTATGGCTCGTTGACCTGGTAGAGAACGAAGGTCTCCATGGAATAGCCCAACTTTTTGGAAAATTCGTTGGCTACCAACGACTTCCCCCCGCCGCGAACGCCGAGCAGACAAAAGTCGGAAGTCGAGTGGAGAAGCATCATCTCAGCCAACAGTTGGTCGAGCGAAGCCGACGTGACATAGCCAGCGCGAATGTTTGTCGCATCCGAAAAAATCCTTCGGAAGGAGCGACCCGCAGGGACCTCAAACAGCGACAAAAGTTAAACGCATCCTATTGCATTAAGTGCACTTTGAACTCGCTCAATTGCTTCCCATCCGCCGAAATGCGAACCGTTGCCCAATCGGAGGCGCACACTGTCCGTCCGGCAATCTTTTCGTCATGTGAACCATCGGCGGCTGTCGTCAGACTCAATCCGACCACTCTCAGATCTGTCCGAGATGAATGTCCGATGCCGAATTTGTGCCAAAATCGATTTTCCGCTTGGAGAATTTGATTGGGATAACACAGCTGAAGGACCGACTCGTCGTCCAAATTGGGACAAACATTCTAAAGAACAGAGAAAGAATTTGTGGCTGAACAGAACAAGGAAGAAACTCAGCCCAACCCAAATGCTGGCCGCCTTCAGCAAATTGTCCGTGGGGAATTGAGGAAAGTTCCGCTGCTGCTGCGCAGGGTTTAGTCCATGAGCGAGTGAAAGAAGGCACATCAAACGCACTTTGGGCACTGAAGGAGCACACAGAGAGAGCAATTGCAGCATTTGGCCGAAGGGAAGTTGGCCGAGATGGCGGCATTGGAAACGCGAGCGGAGCGGCGGGTCGAGCGAGTGGCCGTTGAGCGGCGGCACGGGCAGGCCGAGGGCGACCACTGCAAAATGCTCAGACACACGCTCGAGCTTCCACTCCTTGAGTTGTTGTAGAGAGTAGCTCTGTAATGGGCAATTTCAAAAATGAGCCAAAGAAGAAAAATATTGTTGAGTTCGTTTGTTTTTAACGTTTTTACATAAACATTTAAACCCAAAACTATGCTAAACTTGTTCGACTAAAGATTATTCGATGAGCCACCAGAGACTTATCCATACGGCAGACTTCAGTAACCATCCGGCCGATTCAGCACTTTTAGTTTGCCTTACCCGAAGGAGATGGTCGAATTTGTCAGCAGCCATAAGAAAGCGCCCGTCTTCCAATTGCATTTCGCGATTCTCAAGCAGATTGTTCAACATTGCCAGCACGTTCCGCTCGGCCTTTTCCACGCCGTCAATGAACAAAACGCGTCCAAAAAGAGCGGCCCTAACAGCGCACTGAAATAATAAATTATTATTTCTAACTCTAATTGGTAAATATTCATTTCAAATTAAATCAACAGTGACTTTCTCGTTCATTGTTAAAAAGAAATATAAATTCTATCTTTTGCTAATTGATACCCAGCACTGCCCGCTTCCCCTCGTTTCGTCGACGCTCCATTTCGTCAATGCTCCGTTTCATCGACTCCTCGTTTCGTCGAAATTTTAAAAAGATGTTTTAAACAGTTTCAGTGGGTTTTCGGAGTCGCTGATCCCGAATCCGACATCCATTTCGCCTATTTACGAATCCCGGACCCAAATTCAAACCAAAAGTCGAAAATTCAAAAAAATCAAGTTTTTTCATTCAAATCACTTAGAATCGAATTTGGGTCCGGAATTAGTAAATAGGCGAAATGGAAGGCAACCCCGAAAACCCCCAAAACTTGTTTAAAACATCTTTTTAAAATCTCGACGAAACGAGGCATCGACGAAACGAAGCGTCAACGAAACGAAGCGTCAACGAAACGAAGCGTCAACGAAACGAAGCGTCAACGAAACGAAGCGTCAACGAAACGAAGCGTCGACGAAACGCGTACGTGCCAGTGCTGCCATATTTACAATTCTAAGATTTGGCCGGGATCACGTGTCTTATTTTTGATGAACGCTTTGTGAAAATCACATTTCTGGGGTCCAAGTCTTAGATTTGACCATTTGTCCTTATTTCGAAAAAAATATGACACCACTGGGTAAACTGTAATTTTTTTGAGTTGTTTGATTTAAAGTAAGTCAAGATTAGAGGGCGACTAAAGTCAGTCAACAAATAAAACCATGTCAGTGTAAAGTGCAGAGCCTGCCCGGATTTCGCGTCTTTGTTTGATGTCCGTCTCCGTCGTGTCCTGCGTGATGTTCAAATATTCAAACTCGCGATTGCAAAGTTCCTTAATTAAACGGTTGAAACGGATAATGGTTTTAATTTTGAACAAAAACCATAAATTGGAGAACTAGTCCGGAACGAAGGAAGCCTGGCATGCCGAGTAGGAAAATGTTTTGTCCCAACAAATTTTTCTTCATCATCCATTTCAATGATTGAATTAACGCCTGTGGGGGCTGCACAGAGCCAACTAAAAACAATTCGATTTTCATTACTGGCCAAATTTCCAAGTCATGGAATTGAAATTAATCAATTTAAAACATAAAATTCCCCACCGAATTTCCGACTGCTGAAGCGAAAATACATTGTGCATAAATTTTTTCTAACTAAATTGAAAATTTCAAAGAAATTCAGGGAAACAGAATAAATATGAAATCCAATTAAACTAATTTCGAACACGAAATTCTGACATTTAGTCAGAAACCAAATGAAAAAACGAGAAATCAACACGGCAATTGAAAAATTTTTGATAACATTTTTTCGTTTTTCGCGTCCAAGCTATGTAAGTACAAGTGACGTTCGAGACTGAAAATTTCCCGAGACTCGAGACCAAGAATTGACCCCGAGACTAGAGACTCAAAAAAACCGAGAATTTTCATCGAAACCGAGACTCTCGAACGTTACTAGTAAGGGGTTCAGAAATATGCCCCGCATTTCTAAAAAAACTTTCAAGAGTCCAAAAATCTAACATGTTTCTCGGGTATTTCGGGGTAGTTGATCCCCAATATGTCCTATGTTTCGCACAACTCCAGACTTCTAACCTTTTAAAGGAATTTTTTTTTTTGAATTTGAAATCATATCTCGGTATTTTGCAAAATAGAAGTCTATCTTTTAAAAATTTCTACTTTGGTGCCCAAATTTCATGTAGCCATATTAATAACGGAGGGTCTGTTAAAGCAACCAAAAAATAATTATCGTTTAGTCAAAATCGGAATCACAAAACAAGAAAGAAATAAATTCATTTTGGCCTAATGTTTCGTGCCAAAATTAAATATTTTTTCGATTCTCTTCTTGGCCCGTACCATAAAGCCGGGTAGGGGGTAAACAACCGGGGTAGTTTAACCCGGTCAACCTACCCCGACTTTATAGTACTAGCCCAGGGCTGTGCACAGATACTAATTTTCGAATCCGGGTCCAGACATATCCGTGGGGTTCATTTTCTTGTCCGTCTATGTCCACCCGATTTCTTAAAAATTGTTATCCAAGTCGGATGATCCTCGTATGTATCTCCGTTGACGCAAATATAACTTTTAGATCCTTGTCCGTCCGATTTCTCAAAAAGCGTTATCCGTCTCCTTCCGTATCCACACAATCCGCGGATTGAGGGCAAACATTTGCACAACGCGCTACGACACTGTCTGCGCAACTACAGTAATCCTAGGTTCGAAAGTCTTTGTCGTGTTCTCGCTGGGGGATATCATTTTGTCATATTTACCTGGGGGGAGACATTTTGTCATGTTCTCGCTGGGGCGACATTTTGTCGGGGGCGGGGGACATTTTGTAATGTTATCGTAAGTCGTGGACGACATTTTGTCCGAAGAGGGGGAGGGGGGAGGAGTGACCTTTCGCGTTTCAACGGGAAAAATTTTATTGAAAATATAAAGTGTTTTATTTTTTTTTCTCTACTAAATTGGAGTTGGCACCGCCCTCCGCACATATTTCATCGCTTAGTCGATCGATGGTCGGTCTCCGGATTTTCATGGTAATACTCATGACATTGGCACACACCCGCACGCACACAATATACGGAACAAACATGAGCACTCTAATGAAAATCCGTAGCCCATTCCATCGATGTCATTCATGTCCAATGCCAGTGGAATAATAATTATTTGTTTGGTCGATCGGATGGCATTTAATTTATATCCAAGAGGATTATTACGAATTTATTATTTGCTATCTGTGCGGATAATGTGGATGATAATGTTAGGTAGGTGGGTTGGCTTATATTTACTTATGCAAAAAATTTCTGGGGGGTGTTTGTTGTGCAATGTCATCACAGAATCGGTACGATGGCGATTGGCGCCAGTCACAAAAGTTCTGCTGCTGGTGCCGCCCCCCACCCATTTGTCCGTCGTCGTCCAAATGCTTTTCCGCTTTGCTGTTGGGCAGTGGCCAGAAATTTTTTTTAGGAGGGGGTAAAATTGGCAGGGTGATAGGGGGAAGGGAATTTATTCGTTAGAAACCCCCCCCCCCCTCCCATTATTCATCACTTTGTGAAGGGGAAAGTTATTGGGGGAGGGGGGCAATCGCTCTCCAATGACCACCGAAGACATTTTTTGCATCGCCGCCATCATCGGCCGGCCACCAACAGCGGAGGGGTGTGAAAGAGAGAAAAGTGTTTAATCATCCCCATAGGGTAGGTTTTTGTCCGATTAGCATTATTATTCAATTCAATACCTCCTCCCTCGCAGGGGTAAGAAAAGAGGTGGAGTTGTGATTTTGATGGAAATAATAATTAATCTTTAAATTAGAGAGGTCGAACCGAAATCTTTTGAAAAGAACAAAAATTTATTGGCCAGCTAAACAATATGTGCAGACAAAGGAATGACACTTCAATATTACGGATTTCGGGAATATACAATACAAATAAATACAATATATACACACTTATATGTGATAAATACCACATAAATATATACACGTTTGATGGCACACATTTCTTTTGACGGTAGATGTTAAATGGCACATTCATTCGAATCACAAGCCCCGGTTGTAGCAGACTCTTTTTGGCACCGAACTCCCACTGTCGTCACATTGATGAACAATTTTCCACTGCAATTCGGGCTCCAAGTCAGAGAACTGTGGCGGGAAAAATGTGCTGATCAATTGGGTGTACAATTAAACGGATGTAAAATCGACAAAATATAGCAACTAAATATGGAAGAAAATGACCGAAATATGGACTAAAATAGGCATAAAAATTTTGAAATCAATATAAACCAAGATAAAAAGTTTAGGACTTCATATATCTGCCACGCCTTATGATCAAATCAATCATTGGTATCGGCCGATCAGTTTGGTTTTCATTTTTTTGATAATCATTACAGCATTAAAATAGGATTATAATTGAAATGTGTCTCACATTAACCCAATTCCATTGTGGATACAATGCGCAACCCAACGGTGTCGAAATTGTGAGAATGACGCCGCACAGTACGGTCTGCAGCAACGGCGAGAGCCACCATTGACGCGTGTAGAACCATTGCTTCTTGACCAGATGATTGATCAGCAACGGAATACAAACTGTGTGTGCAAATGGGGAGACAAAAATGAATTGGAAAATTTTCACATTTTAAAATAAAAAAATGGAGAGCCAACCAACCCATTGCAGGCGTGGCCGTGGCAATCCGACACGTGGTCACTTGCTGAGCGGCACGACGGGCCATTTTGCGACTTTTGCCCAACGGCTTGCCCTTATGGTACACGTGCAGACCATCAATCAATTCTCTACAGCAACATAAAGGGAACAAAAAAAAATAAGGCAATGATCCGTACAGGGGAAGACAAAGTGTCACAACATGGGACAAAGTGAACCCCCCCCCCATATTTATAAACCGCCTTTTGTGTTACACAAATTCACACAAAAAAATGAAAATGCGACGAATGCATTTTGTTGAGTAAATTCTCTATTTGGTCGCACCTTTGTCGCATCATCGGAATGTTGAAACAATTTGCTAAGACAACAGAGGCGAATGGCATCAGACGACCCCAAATTGGTGGCATTTTCTTGAAAAAAAAAAAATTATGCCACAACATAAAATTTTAATAGACGAACGGAAGCGGTGCGATGCAGTCCCAACGCGACGGCAATTCCAAAAGCTAAAAAAAAACAAATATGTATTCTAAAATTACTCTTCTTTTCGGTATTATAAGCGTATTTTCTCTTTGACAAATTTCATCCCTCACATGTGGCCAAACAATATGCCCCCATGAAATGCGCGTTGTTCAACGATTCGCCCGATCGATTACAATAATTGAAAATGGCATTGTGAGGCTGGCAAAAAAAAAAATACTGTAAAAACCGAAAATTTTCAATGCTTTTATGATATTGTATAAGGATGTTTGACTACAGTAAAATTCGTTCTCAATACGAGTTTTTCACCTGATTGATACATTGCCATCCTACAACTGCCGGGGTAGACCTGAAAAAAAAAAATTGGTACCAAAATCCACTTCTTAAGACGCAAAAAGAAACGAAAAATTTCCTTTTTTTAAACCAATTCTAGCCCTGCCCCCGAAAATTTTTTCAGATACGGTCTTGGCTCCAGACAGACTTGTAGAAGCTGAGAAGTGCTCCGGTACTGAAAAAAAAATTTTTTTTTAGATTTTTTTTGCGTCACGCACTGACATCACTGTGTTGCATGGCACCTGCGAACTCATTCGCCAGAGCAGTGGCAATTTTCTGCCATTGAACTGATGCAACGCTGAATAGTACAGATGCATGGCACGCCACAGCTGGCCAACAGTCAAATTGTCGGGATAAACACCGTTCCTGTGAGAAAAGGCAAAATAATGGCATTCTATATTCTGGACCCCGAAAGTTTTCTTTTTCTTGAAATCACTCAAAATGCAATAAATATCTTTCGCTGATTTAATTAAGTGTTAAAATCTAACATAAAAATTCTTTACCTAAATGCTTAAACTCGAGCCCGGAAAATGCATTAGGCAAACTCACTTATAGTCCGTGATAATTTTGCGACTGTTTTCCAATTCGCTGTCCGATGCCAAAATGTTCAGTGGGTTGAAAAGAGCGAAGAAGTGATTTGCCCGGCCGCTGAAGGTTGTCTGAGGCCAGCGCGTCTTTGTAATGTCCGGCTTTCCCGGCAATCTTCTCAAGAACAACTTAAAAATATATCTCTTAATCTATTTTGGTCGTTGGGCATCCCCTCCGGTTTTGTCCCACCGCTTTACCATCGGCAACCCGTTCGGTTTGTCCACCCTTTTCAATTTGGCTTTACCCCTAGTTGCACCTGAAGCCTTACCCGTCCGTTGTCGCCCACATAAATCCTCGTAGTTGGCTTTTCTGGCAAATCCTTGATCAACAGAGGGTCGCTGCTTGTCTGAAAAAAGAACACACTATTAAAATGGTTAAGATGTGAAACTGTCTTAATTCTTATGCTATAATTCTGGAAATTTTTTTCCAAAAAGGTGCCTTTTTTGAGGATTTCAAGGGTCAGTGTAGAGATTTACCATGGTAACTTTCCAAACAATAATAACATAAAAATATTACAGTGATTCGGATTCTATATCCAATGGGCATTGTAAGAAATTCACTGAATATTTTTTATCTTAAATTTTTGGATTCTAATGAAATTTCTGATTTGATTTTGAATGGCTATTAAATTTTTTTTAAGCGAATTTATACGGCAAAAACTTGACAAGATTCACTAAAATTTCTTTTCCCATGCCCCCCCCCCCCGTCCGTCTCAGTCCCACACTTTTTTTTTAATCTTCGTCATTCATCCATTGCATCATTTCACACCCATCCATCATTATGTTTTGTTGGTTTAATTACACATAATTGCGGCTAATCCATTTACATTTATTCATTTAACAGTTTTTTGCCTATTAATAAGTTTTGTAGAGAGTGATGACATTTTTGGGACACAAATACTAAATTGTTTAAACAGGCGACGACCCTCCCTCCCCCCCCCTCTCTCACCCCAAATATATGTTCGTACGCTTTTTGCTCACTTTTCGTTTGTCCATATTTATGGCGGCTGATGCCAATGCAATTTTTGCATTGGCCAATTAATCGGCGCATTCACTCACTCTGTCACAATCACCAATGAGCACAAGGCGAGAAAATCTCGTGTCGCGAATTTTGCTCGAATTTATTTTTCAATTGGCAGGTCGCTTACGGAACTCAAGAGTGTGGGCCCTCATTTAAGTAGTGTTTCGGGATTACATGTCGGATACCGTACCGAAATATTTTGTGATTTCGATAATTTCGATAAATTTTATCGTCACCACCCAATTTACCGTAAATGGCATTTTGCCGAACACAATCTTTAGGAGAATTTATCTGTTGCTAGAAATAATGTTGTTCGGGAAAAACACTGTTCATACACACAATGCAAGTGATGAAGAAGATATTGATCGAACACTGACAGCAATCGAAAATTGAAATAATTTTCCCCATTTTTCCATTAGTTTGATTGAATTTTTTTCAGCATACATTTCCCACCCATGCAAAATGTGTATTTGCCATCCCTCCCAAAATGGGAACTAATTGTCAGTGAGTGGAATGAATGAATACATATAAATGATGGATGTGAATGAATGAATGTTGCCTTTGTTCCTTTTTATGTTACCGTTTGTTTTACTCATGTCACAACGTTGGATTTCAACTAATTTTCCATAATTCTAGAGGAAAATTCTCCGCGGATTTACAATTTCTATAATTTTTTTTTATGTTCCCGTAGGTTCCATGGGCATGATCGCAAATCTAACGCCTCTTTTACAACAATTCCGACCCCCGGACTCGAACTCTAAATCGGGGTTGCCGCGGAACGAGAAAAATAACCGCGTTTCGAGTCGGAAACTCGGGTCAGGTTTTTAACAAAAAAAAATGATCCATCCAATTCAGTCACAGGCTTCGGAGCATCGAAAATCAACCTATCTTTCCATAAAATAAAAATTTATTTTGCACCTTACCGAGTACAAATGTCAACCTCGTATAACAAATTCGACCGAAAGAAGAAGAGTCGGTTGGATGCTACTTGGGGGGAGACCATTTCCCGATTGGGACTCCCCGTTTTGCACATTCTTGAGAGAGAGAAAGATGAGTGTATCCTCAGCATTGGCGGTGGTTCTTCCCCCCCCTCTTCGTACGACCATTATTTATTCCCCCCTAACTTTCTTGTTTGCTTCCCGCTTACCATCCATCCGCCCTCTGTGGGGTGGTTTATAATTGATTTGCTCTCTTCACCCGCCCATCACATTATCTTGTTGCCCTCTCTCTCTCTCTTGCCTCTTTTTTGTCCACCCGCCTCTTCCTCCTCCTCCACTTTTCTTTAACCATCACCGCCGCTACTTTTGGGGCTTGTCCCTTCTCCCGCCCCCATTTTGCTATTACTGCTGGTCATCATAGATGATTGTTGTACATACAATTTTCGGTGCTGGGCTTGCCGACGCTGCGGACAGTGCTTTTTTTCTATCATTTCAGAAATGGGGGTATAAATAACGAGCACAAATGTTATGTACAGCCAGCACCTGTTAAATGTTGTTCCATTTTTTTTTTTAACTCGTCGGAATATCGGTTATCGAAAATGAAATGTAATTTTGGGTTTCCCTTGTCCGGCGATTTCACAAAAGCGAATTAGTTTTCTACTCCCTGATTCTGCAGTTTCATCTAAGATTTGATTAATTCTGGATACTGGATAATTTTACAAAAATCAGATTTAAAAATTATTCGGACCCTCGGGTTCGGCTGTTTCACAAAAACCAAGACCAGACTTGATTGCTTTTCATACATCATTGTTTTTTAATGCCAAAAACTTTTTATTATTTATTTGATTTTTAGGTCCATTTTTGGATATTTGTCAACGAATAATTTCTTTTTGCCTTGTGCATTATAAACAGCTGCAGCAGTGGCAAGTTCGAATGGGACAGCGTCCTTCAGCAATGCAGCAGAGCGAAGTGGTGGTATGTACAGGGGCGGGGCTACTGGTTTGAAAATGACCAAATGCAAAAACATGACCCTGAAATGAAAATTTTTCGGCTTTTTCATTTTTAGTCGAGTTTTTTAAGTGCTTAAACGCTTAGCTTTGGCGCTTACTCATACCAATAAACACTCAAGAACTTTTAAAGTATAATCGTAGTCTTTATTGACACTTCGAAAAAACACACACACCAATCCCTGCAAAAGACCGGCTCGAACTCTCGCTTTTACCCAAATTTTCAGCGGCGTCCTCGTTCCGATTCCGACATTGGCACCACTACGGTACAAAACGCCGGCGGTAGTGGTAGCAGCAGCGGTGGTGCGGTGTCAGCGGCACACATTCACCACCACCGGAGTTCGAACAGCACGCGCTTTCGACAGCCCCACAATGACACGGTTTTGTTTAAAACTTTCTTTTGAAACCATTTGCCAAAAAAAAAAGTTTGATTTTTTTTATAAATTTGGGGTCAGCCGAATTGTTTTTTTTATATTGTCTTCAAAAATTTTACAGAGTTCTGCCTCATCCGCATCGTCCGCTTCGCCCACATCCGTGCGCACTTCGCCCCACTCCTCCACCGATGAAGAAGCGGACGACGAAGCGCGAGCGGTCGCTGGAGGCGGCGGAGGTGCCGCACTGGCACGCCAATTGCTCGCCAATTTTGGCCTGACACCGGCGTCCTCAAGCGGTGGCACTTCACCGTCAGCACAAAGCATTCGAAGTCAACAATTTTTTAATTGCAAAATGTATCTTGCGGCAAGCCCGTAACCAGAAAAAAATTCGGGGGGGGGGGGGACGGGAATCGGCAAATTTTTTTCCTTTTGCTGGGGAAAATGCAAATTTTTCCCATTTTTTCGATTTCGATTCCCCCCCTCCCCTGGTTACAGGCAAGATTCTTGCCATAAAAATCTAAAATTAGATGCCCGCATTTCGCTCCCGGGATTACCAATTTTGGTCAAGAATTATGCCTTCATATCTGGATTTCTTTCGGTTCATTACCCAAAAATAATTGAGACACAATCCCGAGGATAGATTTTCGCTATATGTATGACATTTTTTTCTTTGTAGAGCTCCTGGTTGGCGACGTCGGTGCGGCTGCGTCATCCGCCCCGTCCACATCAGTGCGGCCGGCGCCGCCGCAGTCCTCTTCCGCCCCCTCCAGCTCAAATTCACAACGGCACAGTGCCGCCGGAGTCAGTGCCAACAGCGATCAACACCGTCAGCATCGACTGCATCAGCGTCGTTATGGTGGCATCACCACCGCTGCGTCATCAACAGCATCTCAACGGTTTATACTTCTTTTTTTTTTGTTGGATATGAGTCATGGAAATGATCCATATACTTTCAATATCCCTAATCGCGACACTAAAACTGTTAAAAAAAATTTGATTTTAATTGATGAGTGGATCCAATGTTATTTTTTTCGTATTATCGTGCTTTTTTGGATTCTCTGTCTCTCCTCATCAGTCTGGCAAGATTTGAATCAATTTTTTTTAGCGTTAACCGAGGAGACCACCATCGCCGGCGCGGGGATGCCACAGATCGGTTGCAAGCGCTTTTGCAGGTGGCTGGTATTCATTCGGCACAAGATGTCAATCCTTTTTCTTTTCACCAGAGTTTGGATGCCATGGTGAATGCCTCCCCTTCGGGCGCCAGTGGTGGCGGTGGCCTGTCTTCAGCCGCCCAACCCACCGCTGTACAGCTCTACAAATTGCGTCGTTCGGCCCCGTTGCTGCACCTTTTAGGCGAGTGCAAAGGTGTGCGGAAATTATTGGACACTGAAAATTTTTGACGCCTTATATAAAATAGCGAATGTGGACTTAATGCCAAACTCAAGATATTTTTAGTTGAGTTAGTGTTTTTTTTTAAAAAAGAAGCACTGGTGAATAACAGAGTTGGCGCTTCAGGTCGTGACATTAAGTGCCCAGTTTGCCAAAAGGTTGTGCCTTCGGAAGACGTTGAAATGCATTTGGTGATGTGCCTCACGCGACCGCAGCTGTCATACAATGGTTGCATTATTATTTTCAGTCCAATTATTAATTTTCCGTTTGCAGACGATGTGTTGACCATGGCCAAGGGCGAATGTGCCATTTGTTTGGAGGACATGGACGAGGGTGCACACATTGCACGATTGCCTTGCCTTTGCATCTACCACAAAAGGTGGATTTTGAAGTCTTCTGGACCGAAAGCGCTCTCCCCCCCCCCACCTCCCTCCCGCCGTGTCAATTCCCAACCGATTCGAATTTAGTCGAATTTTAAGTGGACGACATTCGTTGTACGGAAGCGGTCTTTAATTGAACATTTCCAATTGGAAAAGCGCAACAAATTATGACCAAAAAGGTTCGAATGACGAATGTCGACCATTTTTTTGAGGCGTCTAAGCTTGGGCTTATCGTACTTTAAGCCATTTTAGTCGGTTTTTAGTGAAAGGGGCATTTTTTCACGGCACAACCAATTTCAAATTGGCATATTTCGCTTTCGCATCATAACATTGTTTTTCATTCAGCTGCATTGACGCCTGGTTCACGCGGAAGAACACTTGCCCCGAGCACCCGGGAAACGACTAATCTCCTCAACGTGTCATGGTTGTGTTGAGACGAAGAAATCATTTGTTTGTTTGGAAGTGCTCGATTACTATTGGATGCGCGGATAATTTTGATGATAAACCGCGACTAACCGAAAAGAGAAGAAATGGCAATCATATAAAAACCCTCACTATATTTCTTATATTAGAGCCTGCGCCTAACAAAAAATCTCCTCTAGACTGAACGCTCCCTTAATAATTATAAAATCCTCGGTAATGGTTAAGAATTACGATCTCTACTGAAAAAAGCTAAAAGTCTGGAAAACGCGCTTTCTGGGGTTAAAAAAGGGTTTGAACGCAGATATTGAAAACCAGAACCCCAACCTTGTTGCAAAAAAGAAAAGCTCTAGGGGGCTCTAATATAGGAAATGCGGAATGTAAGAAAGCCATAGTGTTCTTTCGGATTTAAACTTCACCTTGAGGCCTACAATTTCAATTCACGTCTTGCGTATATACATACATATTATTTTATTTCTGTGCTGACGTCATGTTTACGATGTGTACATATGCTTGTTCGTTGGTCGATTGTTGTTAAAACTTGCATTCTCACGCCATAAATGTGACGTCTTATCCATTTGCACAATAAATTTGTTTTCTCCATTTGTTGTATTGTACTTACAACCCAGAGGGTATCGGTGGAATCCCCCCCCCCCCCTCGAAATGGAAAATTTCTTTTCTTCTCCGGGAAATATGAGAAAAATTGAACAATTTTCTTGACCTACGTTAAAATATTCTAAAATTTTCCCGGCGACTACATTTTTGTTATAGTGGCTGGTCTGTGCGGCATTTTGTCCTCAGGTTCATCAAACATTGCTCCAATCCAATACATGAGTTCCTCTCTCCCCCAAGGTCAACTACATTTTTGTTCTTTTGACTGTATACGCTTGTTGGTGACTAGATTCAATTAAAAAACGGGACTTGGATAGCGGCCTCCACAGACATAAACCCTGGTCACTGCTATGTGTGTCAACGAATCTACCAAAAAAAATTTCTTTAAATTTAAAAGAAACAACAAATAAACAATGAAAAAATTTGAGAGAGAAAGTTTGTCGTTAAAGAATGCCCCACAACTGTTCAAAAGCGCTCGTCAATTTGGCACAGCAAAGAGCTGAAGTTATTGTGTATTGAGATTGGATACAATTAAATTTCTCACCGGCGCTTAACGGATAATTGGAAATTTTGATTTCGCCCTCTGTGTAGTCGGTCTTGATCTAAAAATAAAGAAAGTGGGTCACATCGTTATTCCGACTTTTTTTTTTGTCATAAGAAAGCTTTCCGAAGGTAATAACTTCTAAACATGTAGAGAGCCTTCGATAATTCCCAAACAAACCCAAAGTTGTTGGCTGAGTAATAGTTATGAGTAACCTTGAAAAACCCAGGGGGGTCACAAAACCCCGGAAGTAGAAAAGGCTTCCTCCCCCACCCCCTCACTTTGCCATGCGATATGCCGCCAACCACAAGCACAATGGGCTCGTCCGTCTCGGGTGGGACCAGCTCGGCCATGTTGGTCACCAAGTGCGGGCAGTTTAACGAGGTCAACAGTTTGCGACAGCCCACCGGCAAATGGTCGGTCACCGGGTTTTTGACCACACTAAACAAAACAAAAAAGCATGGGATTGCCCGGGTAGACGGCGACAGATTTTACCACAATATAAGCTGAATTCCCACCTTAGCAATTTTTGGGAAGTTTCCTCCGCACGAATTTGCAATTTATGCAAAAGTTGCACTGAAAAGAGAAAGTAAAGTACAGAAATACAAAATTTTGTGGCCAAGAATTTCGAATGAACCAGATATTGAAACAAATAACTGTCAAATGTCATGTCGAATTAAGAATGTTCGAATGTCGGACGTTGACAAATAAGTGATTTAAGAAAATCTTCCATTAGGGGCAAAAATTAGCATTTTTTGAGAAAGATCCTATTTTAAAATTGACAATTCCTTAATTTAAAAAAGGAACTACAGTTAACGCACCCATCAGTCCACAGAATCGGTCAAAGGTGCGCGGTAGACGGCACTGCGCGTTCACATTGACCAGTACGTTCTGTTTGGTGTGGAAAAAGACACGCAACAAGCCGGCCCTGTTCAGCGGACAGTCCTGTAGCATCAGCAGACACTGCGCGCAACCGCATTTTAGGGGAAATTTATTTTAAAATTCGGCCTGGGGGAGGAATGGCAGAATCCGGAGGTACCTTTTTCGAACAGTTCGATGTACGGATCAATAGTCTATACTCGTGGGGAATCGGTGGGGGAAAGCACCACTTGGTGATCACCTGATGGAGAATGTCGGGTCTGTACTGGGCCGGGTCCCTGTTCTGTTTGCGTAGCCAATTTGCGTGCTTATCACTGCACAACACGACATGTTCAGCGCCTACCTGAAAATAGCTCAATAAATATTTGAGAGGTATTTAACCAATTTACACACCCGTTGCCTCTAAATTAAGGTGAATCAGGTTTCCGGGGTGTTGGATTATCAAGGAGTCAGGTTTCCGGGATGTTGGGTTATCAGGGAGTCATATTATCTTACATCGTTTTTGCTTTTCTGTACGGGAGGAGCGCAGACAGGACAGTGAGGTCAGACAGTTAGGCTATACTTACATCGATTGGGATTGCACTCCAATAGCCCGAACAGAAAATATTTTGATTTGGCTCAACGCCCAGCCACACCTTTGCCACTTCGAGGCTGCAATCCTCGATCACCACGTAAAGCCGCTTGCCATTGGCCGAAGGCCCCTCACCGCCGGTGGCATCCGTCGCTTGCTTCAGTCGTTTCGAGCGTGGCCCGTCGCGGAAGGCGGCAGCAGCTACAGCAGGCTTCCGAGAGCGTTTCTTGACTTTCATCTCCTTCATCGCTGAGGTTGGAAAAAAGTTGTGTCCCAAAATCGGCAGACTCAGAGATTGACAACCGAAATAATTTTTCAAAAAATTTATAATCGCTATAAATTCGAAATTCGCAACATGGGCACACACAAAGTCCACTACACAATTATTTATCAGCACTAACAAATAAGAGAAGCGCGACGACAAAAGCATTTAATTGTCTCATCAAAAAATAAGAGTATATGTGTACGGTAGAGAAAGAGAGAGTAATAAAGCAAATAGAGGAAAAGGAGGTCGTCATTGTGTCAATAATAATATATTGTTTAGTAATAACATCGGAAAGAGAATTGAACGAATGGTGGACTGACACACAGGCTCGTACCCCCCCCCCCCTCAAAATTTTCTTTGTTTAAGAGGGATAAAGAAATTCGAATGCAACACTTACCCTTGTGGGGCGCCCGGAGGGTAAATTCCCCCCACCTCAGTTTAATCCCGATAAGTAGCAACACGATTTTTGCCCCATCCATAATTTGGGAGAGGGGGATGCGTGAGCCTGGGTGGGTAGGAAGACCTGAATGTTTTAAGTTTCGGTTTGTGGAAAATACGGCAAAATGAATGTATAAGAATGGTAAAAAGTATTGTACGTGGCGAAGTGCTCGTACGTCCCAAGACTCGTACTATTTTTTACACGAAAAGTAGGTGCAATTACAGTGTAGCGTGGAGCACTTAAAACGATAGGAATCCAGTACGTGTTGGGATTGCAGTAGTACGAGTTCGCCATGTACAACGAGTCGGGGGTACGTCAGAATGAAATGCCGTTGCTTATGTGTGTGTGTCTTCGGGGGGACAGTCTCTTTTTCTCCCATCAGTCCAATCTCCGATCAATCAAACGACGCATTGTGTCTCTCCCTCCCTCCTTCTCGCTTCAAGTCTCTTTAACATGCTTTTCATAGGCCTTTTGTGCATCTGAAAAATATCGGCTCATTACAAAAAACGCACACACAGTTGTCAGCAATTTCCAAACAAAAAACTTGATATAATCGAAAGCTCCAAGTGTTTAATACCAATGATTAAGCAGAAGCCAAGCGATTATAATACCAATGATTAAGCAGAAGCCAAGCAATTACCCAACTCTCAAGAAAATTTAAAATAAATACATAAAATTCACGTTTTTCGCAAATTAGAAATCGTAATTGGGAGTTGCTTAATCATAACTTTTAAACACATTGAGCCTTAGAAAATTTTCATACAACCCGCTCTTTTCACATACACGCACCTCCGACCGCGGTGTTCAGCACGCTGTCAATGTTCTTGCTGTGTTGCTGATGGAACGGACGAATGATGCGCATGTACAGCAACTGGGCACCCAAAGAGTTGGGCAAGTACAGCCACAACAACAGGGCGCACTGGAGAGAAATTCGTTTTTTTCAATTTCGGAATATCCGTGAAAATTTCGATAAAGAGGTCTAAAAGACCAATTCCGTGAGTTTTAATCCGTCTTTGTTGAGGGGAAATGCCAAAAAGATTTTATAAAATCAAACAAAAAATTTTTTACGGCCGAACAAACAAACCTTCATCAGCCAGTAGAAAGGGAAGTAGTAGAGGATGGTGTTGGAGAAGAATTCCACCACGTTGAGCAGCGCAAAAACGACCTAAACAGGACAAATTCATCCATTCGTTTAAAGTGGAATGCGCCCAAAAGTAAATTGGTTGACTTGGAAAAAAAGTTATACCCCTAAAAAAACTCGGACCGCAAAAAAACGGGGTCAACCCAGAACGTCACCATCCAAAATGTCACCACCCAAAACGCCACCACCCAAAATGACACCCACCCAAAATGCCACCAACCCAAAATGACACCAACCCAAAATGTCACCAACCCAAAATGTC
>JAKKIK010000036.1:0-64852 GCA_024500135.1 Heterodera carotae
CTCATCCATCTCCTCCTCTCATCCATCTCCTCCTCTCATCCATCTCCTCCTCTCATCCATCTCCTCCTCTCATCCATCTCCTCCTCTCATCCATCGCTCATCTTCCTTTCTTTCGCGTCATCCGTCGGTTTTCCGTCCCAATTTCTTGCGCTCTTTTCTCATCACATCCATTTCTGCGGGAAGGGGTGCGTGCTTGTGATAATATGACACTTTGTTACCCAAAATTCGATCGGACGGATTCGTCCGCCCGCCCTTCGCCCATTAGTGACCCAACAAAATCTGATGAATGACTGATCTTTTCATTTTGATTTAAGCTAATGCCACCTCAAGTCGCTAATCAATTCCCATTGTTCAATACTTCAACTCAACTGTTTAAAATCGGGTGATTTTTAATGGGGTTGTCCATGTTCGGTTAACCGAATCGAAACCGAAAACCGGGGGTCGGAAAACCGGGGTAGCAAAACCGGCCTAACCGAAAACCGGGGGTAGCAAAACCGGCCTAACCGAACCCCGTTAGCTTCTTTCTTTCCGTTTCCCTTAGCTTGTTAGCTTTTCTCCATCCGCCCCCGTTAGCTCGTCCGCCCCCGTTAGCTTCTTTCTCTCCGTCCCCGTTTGCCTCTTTCTCTCCGTCCCCGTTTGCCTCTTTCTCTCCGTCCCCGTTTGCCTCTTTCTCTCCGTCCCCGTTTGCTTCTCTCTTGTTCGTCCCCGTTTGCCTCTTTCTCTCCGTCCCCGTTTGCTTCTCTCCTGTTCGTCCCCGTTAGCTTCTTTCCCTCCGTCCCCGTTTTTAATGCTTCATTTTCTGATTTACCACCACCTTTGATCACAAAATATCGTTTTTTTTATTTCATGTTTCCTTCAGAGTGTTGCGCCCATTTGTGCAGGCACTTGTTCTGTTCCCTGTTAAAGAATTAGTGCGAAAAAGTAACTGACAGTGTCAGTGCGTTGAACACAAATCAATGGGCAATTGTTTGGTGGCCCATTGCGGTCAGAGAAAGGTTAAATTTATGAGAGTTTTGTTATGTAAGGAATCGAACTTGAGTCTCTTTCTTTTTTTGAGTCCGAATGTTAACCACTCGGCCATCGGCGTCAACATTTTAACAAATTTGAGAGTTGATGCTTTATCTTTGCCGAACACTCACAGAACTCGTCGGCCTTCCGCGGTGCGTTATCCGACCAACAGCAGCTGCAGCAGCTTCAGTCACAGCCGCGGCTTTGCCTTTCGCCACTGTCGTGCCATTCTCCGCCGGCACTTATCCTCCAAAAGCAAATGGCAGAAGAGTCGACTGTGTTGGCCGTTGTCAGCAATTGTAAACCCCAAAATAACATATGTCATTTGATACAACCAGTGCAAATCTTTCACTTTCCGGTCGATCGATGTGCCAACCGATCGATTGGCCGGCCGATCGATGTGCCAACCGATCGATTGGCCGACCGATCGATGGGCCGATTCCATTCCCTTTCCTTTCCCAGCTGCGCCTCCGACTCCATCCTCCCCACAAATCGACCCCAACGGCTCCACACCCATTTTAAAGTCGGTGAGAAGCAGCGGCGGAGGATCGCCATGCTCAACCATTTTGAGCGGTACAGAGGGCTCAAAGAACGGCGGCGGGGGCAGCAATGGAAACGGAAATGGAAATGGAAATAACATTTTCGTTGCTCTTTTCGACTACAGTAAGTGCAAAAAGTGTTATGATCGGTCCGTTGATGATCACCAACAAGTCCAAACTCAGATGCACGCACGGACGACGACTTGAACTTCAAAAAGGGAGAAGCTTTGGAGATTCTGAACGACTTCCAAGGCGATTGGTGGTACGCCAAAAGTTTGGTCAGCGCAAAGTGCGGTTTCATTCCATCAAATTACGTGGCCCGCGAGGTACTTTAATGCTTTTTGTTAACCATTTCTCAACTTTTACAGTGTTCCATCGATGCGCAACCGTAAGAATTATTCAAATGAATTGTTTTGTTTTGTTCTGTTTTTTGTTTGTTTGGCAATTGAATTTCCGTCGTTGTCAGATGGTATTTCGGCAAGTTGCGCAGAATTGACGCTGAGAAGTTGCTGCTGTTAAGCGTCAATGAGCACGGCGCTTTTCTCGTGCGCGACTCCGAGTCGCGCCACAATGAATTCTCTTTGTCCGGTCCGTCTAAATGAATTGGCTTTTTTTTTTTTTTGTACTTTTTCGGCTTTTTCAGTGAGGGATGGTGAAATGGTGAAGCATTACCGAATCCGCCAATTGGACAACGGCGGTTTTTTTATTGCCCGTCGCGTCAGTTTCGGCACTTTGCAGGAACTCGCCCAGCACTACAGCAAGGAGGCCGGTCGGAAAAGCGGCACAATTCACTCTCATCCAAAAAGATCGCATTTTAGACGGACTTTGTGTAATGCTTACCAAGCCCGCCATGAAAGTCGAGGTGACCACATTCGTGGTAATATAACACAAATCAATTAGGCATTTATATACATAGACGCCGATGACGAGCACTTTCACACATGACGACCAATGGGAAATTGACCGGCGAAGTCTCCGATTGGTCCGTCAAGTCGGCGCCGGACAATTCGGGGAGGTCCTTTACAAAAAATAGTAACTCATTTTCGATGCATTTTCATTCAACAAAAATAAAAGGTATGGGAAGCGAAATGGAACCATTCAATGCCCGTGGCAGTGAAAAAAGTGAAAAATTATAAAATATTAAAAACAGTCACTAATTTTGATTGTTTGTGTTTAAGCTGAAGCCCGGTTCAACTGCTTGTGTCGCCGATTTTCTTGCTGAGGCAAAAGCAACAAAAATTTCAGCCAAATGAATTTGCGTTTAGGCCCAACTGATGAAACGTCTGCGACATCCAAAGCTACTTCAGCTTTACGCGGTGTGCACCCGAGAAGAGCCCTTTCTGATCGTCACCGAACTGATGCAGGGTTTGTTCGAAAAGTGATCGAAATGATGCCGGGTTTGTTCGAAAAGTGATCGAAATGATGCCGGGTTTGTTCGAAAAGTGATCGGACTGATGCCGGGTTTGTTCGAAAAGGGTGCCGGGGGAGGGGGGTGGCAAAATGAAAATGATCGAACTGATGCCGGGTTTGTTCGAAAAGGGTGCCGGGGAGGGGGTGGCAAAATGAAAATGATCGAACAAAAAGACACATTATTCAGAGAATTTGCTGCACTTTCTGCAGGGACATGGCCGAGTGTGTAACATTGCGCAGGTCGGAAAGCAATGAGTGGAACGGAATGGACTTCTAATTGATCAGAATTGTTTCACAGTTGGTTGACATTGCCGCTCAAATTGCTTCGGGCATGCGCTATTTGGAGGTGCCCCCCAAATCGATCGGATAATTGTGCAATTGCCGTAATTATTCTTGCAGGAGAAGAATTTCATTCACCGGGATCTGGCCGCACGTAATATTCTCATCTCTCATCCATCCATCGTCAAAATCGCGGATTTTGGACTTGCCCGACTGATTCGGGAGAACGAATACGAAGCGCGGGTTGGGGCCCGTTTTCCCATCAAAGTCAGCAATTTGACGTAAATGTAAAACTTGGCCGATAAGCAAATTCAGTGGACGGCACCGGAAGCAGCCAATTACAACAAATTCACGGTCAAATCGGATGTGTGGTCCTTTGGCATTTTGTTGACCGAATTGGTCACTTTTGGCAGGATACCGTACCCTGGTGGGCGTCACAGCCTTCGTCGTATACCATGCCGTGGCATTTTTCCCTTAGGCATGACAAACGCCGAAGTTTTGCAGAGGGTTGAGAATGGATATCGGATGCCGTGTCCGCCGAGCTGTCCGATTGTGCTCTATGAGACTATGCTACAGTATGACATAAGTTAATGTTGGTTGTTTTGAATTTTAAATTTGAAAGATGTTGGCACAAAGACGCGGAGAAACGGCCAACTTTTGAAACTTTGCAATGGAAATTGGAGGAACTGTTCACAAGTGATGGGTCCGAGTACAAAGAAGCGATTATGAGTTATTGAGAGGCCAAAATTGGGACGGGCGATGAATAAATGAATGAATGAATGAATGGCATTGGCACGAAGTTGTGACAAGCCTCAGGCACCCCCCCCAACCCACGCCGCTTCAACAGCAGAAAACCCCGGCCATTTCATTTCATTTCATTTCATTTCATTGTCCAAATTGCTCAATCCCTTTGCGTGCATAATTCACAAAATATTATTTTTTCTCATTTTTATCTTTTTGAATTAATTCTTTTTTTATTTCATTCAAAAGAAAGTGTGCAAAATATATTTTAAGAGGAGAACAAAGATGTGCTGACTGAGTGAGTACCCGTTTGTTGAAAGAAGAATCATTCAAAAACAATTTGAATGCTTTCATCGGTTTGGACGAATTTACGGCACTTTGCCATCAGAGGGCCAATTGCTTAAAGCGCTTTCGTTCCGCCGCTGTCGGTGTCAAAAGAGTGCCTTTAGTGAGAGACTGACATTCAAAATATCAGTCAAATGGGCAAACTTTCGCAGTGCGACTGACTTCCGCCAGTCACTTCGAAGGATGGCCTCGTAATGCGAACTTCGGGGGGAGCGGCGGTTGGGAAAGGGGGCAAATGAGGGACAGACCGCCCCGGGGGTTCGGCCTGCCGAGCCATTGGGCTGAACGGAAATTAGGGAAAGTGATGGGAGGGGAACAGGCCAGCCACCTGACGGAGATGGTCACCCGACTGATTGGCGTCTTTGCCGTCGGCCCACCGCACGGGTGGAGGGGTTGCATCGAAGAGGACCGAGTCATGAAGGGGCTAAAAGAAATTAAAGAAACTAACAGATAATTATTAATAATCACTCAACCTCCCCGGAGGGGTCGTAAACGGAGAAGAAAGTGCCGTTGGCGATTTGGCACGAACACCGGCAATGCAATCGTCCAAATGACTCTGTAGCAGGTCGCAGACCAAAAGGGACTCCGCCACCTGCGACAACGCACCAAAACACACAATTAGGCAGGCACACCATTTCCAGGAACTTGATCCGCTCCATTTTAAAAATTTGTCTCACAAAGGAGAGGCCCCCAAGATGTGTGAAATGGAGTTTAAAAACAATATTTTAATGAAAAAGCCTTAAAAAAGTTACTACA
The DNA here is from genome assembly GCA_024500135.1 of Heterodera carotae. Lineage (NCBI taxonomy): Eukaryota > Metazoa > Nematoda > Chromadorea > Rhabditida > Heteroderidae > Heterodera > Heterodera carotae. Next base: position 5,079 of record JAKKIK010000036.1, read on the forward strand.
TAGTCGGGGGTTCGAACTCGAGGGGGGCAAAAAAGGAAGAAGGGGCACAGACACTGCGCCGTCACTGCTCACATTGCTTCTCCTTCTTTGTTGAAGATAGTTTAGCAAAAAAAGAGGAAAAGCCTTATATCTCGGCGCCCAAGCCCGCTCAGCAAAAACTGAGAAAATTTCACATTATAAACCGGGGTCAAGCTACCCATTCATAAAATTTGATCCCGAAGTTCCGCGGTCACTTTGGGGCCACTCCTTTGTCAGGAGAAATCAAACGCATTGGCCGCCCTTCGAATGATTAATGATTTTTAGAAATTAGATGACTAATGAAAAAGTTTCAGCCGAAAGGCGTTTTCAGCAGTCCCGTGCTCCCTCACTTAACCATTTTGTCGTACACGTCCTCCCCATAAATGCAATGGCGTCTCTGTCGTTCGGCCACCTTGCGGGGGTCTTGCGGGATGAACGCGTGTTTGGGTGTCGACCTGTCAGTCGATTGATTATCGCTGCTCTACCATCTTTCGGCGGCCGATTTTGAACCGGGGGTACCGCTTTTCGATTAGGCTCACTTTCTGACCCCCATCCCCGGTTTTCGGCCCAAAAACCCGGTTTTCAGTGTCGGTTCTGTTAACCGACCGACGCCTACTCTATTCGTTTTCATTGGTTTTGTCTCGCACTCCTCACCAATCATCTATTTTGTCTCCCACCCCCTTCGTCTCTTCACCGATCACCGGTCATTATTTTGTCTCCCTCCCCCTTCGTCTCTTCACCGATCACCGGTCATTATTTTGTCTCCCTCTCCCTTCGTCTCTTCACCGATCATCTATTTTGTCTCCCATCCCCTTCGTCTCTTCACCGATCATCTATTTTGTCTCCCTCCCCCTTCGTCTCTTCACCGATCACCGATCATCTATTTTGTCTCCCACCCCCTTCGTCTCTTCACCGATCACCGATCATCTATTTTGTCTCCCACCCCCTTCGTCTCTTCACCGATCACCAATCACTCACCTCGCCACCCGCGGCTGTTCGTCTCCCAAAGCGCGCAAGGCCTCCGCAATGTAATCCGGGTCATTGTTCAGTTGATGAATGTCATCCACGGATAAATATACGCCAAATCCGACGCCCTTTCCTTTGATGGCAGCGCCTAAAGGGACAGTGAGAGAAATGCAGCCCAAACTCAAAGTGTAAGTGTACAACAATTTAGCCTTGTCACTATGAATGGTTAAGCTCCTAATTTGTAAAAGGGGAAATGCATATTTTGCTGCTGGCAAATAATCTTTTATAAGTCAACGAAATTCGATTTAAATGGCCAAAAAAGTATGGCGTTTAGGCAAGTTTTTAAAATACAACTTTTTTGTGAGATGCTTAATCGCTTAGCTTTTCCTTTATGTAGGTTCTACAAAGGTAGAGCTTGTGAATAACATTAAATTTGTCGAATTTCGTTGAATTATAAAAAAGTTCTGTGCTGGAAGCAAAACGATCGGACAGAATCCCTAACGCCGCACATTTGGATGCTCTTTCATATTCCATTGTAATCTAACAGACATTTTGCATTTGAAAAGGGACCTTCTAAAAGAGGTGCCTCGAGGAGGTCAATGAACGGAGTCATCATGGAAAGAGAATAAAAAGGTAGAAGCAGCAGCAGCAGCAGAATGACAATGAATGAATGAATATTAATTAAATCATTCATTAATCAAACAGTGACAAACAAATCAAAGAATTGATCAAAGAATTGATCAAAGAAAAGAGTTGCCATTGTTTGTGTTACTTACATATATTCTGATTATTATTATTATTACTTATATTATTGTATGCATTGTCATCAAACAACGAACTCATTACGGAATGAAAGAAACTCGTTGGGGATGGATCAATTTGATGGGATGGACTGAAATGAATGAAACAACGGAAGGAATTGTGGGGGGAGGGAATGACTCACGCCATCGCTCGGAAGGCAGACAGAGGCAAAGTGATCAAACCAACCAAGGTGATCAAACAAACGCCCTTCCAGCCCCTCCCCCCACTTACGACCTTTTAAAGCGCCCACCTTTGCCGCCACTCCCACTTCGATATGTTTGATGAAGAGCGTCCATTGGAATTTTTCCAGTCCTGACGCCTTTATGCAATCGAATGCGCTGTGTAAAACTCAGCGCCGTCGTCGGATATTGTTCATCCGTGCCGTTCCGTTGGTTCGGTCGGTGCCGTGGAATTCCATTCGTCATTACTTTTGTTGAAGGGGGCGCATTTGGCGGAATGGCGGAGAGGTCGCGCGACTGCGGCGTTCGAGAAGAGAATAAACCGAGGGGCCTAAAGGGCCTTAGGGACTTCGCCTTGGGGCAAAAGGCAAACGAATGGCACCGGCCGACCATTTGCGCAAAGTGCCCATTTTCGGCGAGTTCGGCGCAGAATTCACTGCATTCTTTGCAAGCGATGTTTGCTGCTGAAGCAGGGAGGAGCTTGTGGAGGGTGCAACTGCTGTCAATGGAACTTTATAAAAGTGATTTGGCAAGGGCATTTATACTCTCATGTTTTACAAGCCAATTAAATTCTTAAATAAATGGTCGAAATGGGGCGAACATAATGAATTTGAGACAACAAATTTTCGATATTTTGAACCTAACTCCGACTTCAAAAATGAAATTCGAATTTGGTTTTCTGGCTGACCTTCGTCCCTTTCCCTCCAATGTTTTCCTTCCGCCGCTGCAGCGGCCTTCGCGGCATGCAAATCGGCGGTTGACCGCGACCGGCACCCGCCCTTTGTGCTACCTCTGTCCCCCCACATTCCGCGTAAGTCCGTCGCCGTCGCGGCGCAGCTTCCCTTCGTCTTGGCCAACGGAAGCGGAGGCTTATCAGCGAAGGTGCCTTTCTGTTTGTTTGTTTTGTTGGCACTGCCATCCAATCCCATGCCATTCAGCAGGGGATTTAGGGCTGGGGGATTGAAGGGCGAATAAATACCCTCACCCCCAAAATGTCCCCGCCGAAATATTTTGCTAAACAAAGCTTTTACCCTAAAAAATGAATTAACTAATAGGCGCTTTTACCCCCCCCCCCCCACCCTAAAAAATGAATTAATTAATAGGCGCTTTTACCCTCCCCACCCCCCTCTCCCTTCCCCCACTGACGCGACTTTCCGCCCAATGCGACGGCGTCCCTTTGGCTTTGGCTCTGTCCGCGTCCTTTTCCCCGTCCTTCTCCGCGAGTTCGCCGCGACTCTGCGATTTTGTCTAAACGTCAAAGCTTCAATTCATCCATCAAACTCTTTCAATGACCACTCGGCTGATTCCGCTGATGCCTCGATAGAAAACGGAGAAGAAAGGCGCCATTTCGCGGGTTGGCGAACTTTTGGCTGAGTGCTGCCGTCGTCTGTCCGTCTCCGACTGTTTGCGCCTCTCTGCCGGTAACGACGACTTAGACGGGGCCGACTGCATCAAACACCGAGCCTCAAAGAGTATCACCGATCCAATGCCGAAGGACAAAATCAGTTGAGTGTCAATAGTTGGTTATTTTGAGCCAAACGTCGATTTGTATTTATAGGGAAAGAGAGCGAGAGAAGAGAGAGAGAGAGAAAAAGAAAGAGAGGAAACCAAGGCAGAGGCAGAGGCACATTGACATTTTGAAAGTGACCAAACATCGCAAATTATCATTTGCCCAGTCAGGATGAGCATTTTTTTTTGGCCCTCAGCTTACGCAGGCGGACAGAATTTGTCTATTTGGCACTTGGATTTTCCGACATTCGGACGGAATCGGACTCAAAATGGCCAAGAAGGCTTTGAATGCAATATGAAATTTAAGAGAGAAGGAAACAACAATTTTGTCCCTTGGGATTGAGAACGGAGGGGGGGGGGGGGGGGGTTAAAGGAGGGGGGTGAAAAGGGAAAGGGGACGACTCCTTTTCAAAAGTCCGACAGTAAAAAAAAGTTGCAAAATGAAGAATTATATACTTTTTTTTGGATTAAATTTAATGTTAAGAAGCAATTTAAGAATATATTTTTAAGAAGGTTGCTCAATCTCTTAGCTTCTGTTTAATCATAGCATTTAAATCCAAAGAGCATTCGGCAATTAATTAAAAAATTAATCGCCCAAAAAATTGTTCGTACACTGAATAAATAACAAAAAAAAAGTGTCAAATGGATGGAAATGACGACATAATGTTTTGTTTCAAGCATCAGACACTTTAAAAATCATCACAAAAAGTTAGTTGAAATATATTCGATAACTTCAAAAAGAAAAATCCAACTTCAATTGATGGACTCGGGGCGAAATGGAACGGCAAATGGGGCTTAGTGAATTTGAGGGTAAGATAATCCCTCCTAATTCGAAATTTATACTATTTGGGAGAACAGGCTGGGGAAGAGGTGGGGACTGGGGGAGGGAGGAGTGGACACTTGGCGGGGGGGAAGCATTGCGGGGGGCACAGGGGGGGGGGGGGCGACTGGGAGAGAGAGGAGTGGGCACTGGGGGGGGGGGGGCGGGGGTTGAGAAGGGGTTAACCATATATTTGCGATTCGGACTTTTTTATTCATAAATCTTTTAAAATCTAGAATTACTCTAAAAACACGAATCGGGCCCGCCCGTATTCGGGGGGGGGGGGGAGGGAGGAGCGAGGAATACCCTCTAGTTTTCTCCTTTTTTTACTTCCTTGAAACGTTCTCCAAATGTTCCCTTGGAAACAAACAAAATTTGGACGGCGGTCTTCCCACTTTAGGGAAAAAGTCCAACCAACGCATACCAAAAAGGCTGTTAACTGATGGGTTTATACCGATTGAATTCATAATCCCACGTCTCTTCAGCTTCACATTGATAATAAATTCATCCGATTTTTGAATTTTTGGAGTTTTTACGCTGAAACAATTGCTGCTGTAATGCCAATTGGATGGGTTAATCATTTTTGAATTGGCAAAGGAATAACTCTTGTCGAAGGGAACAAAATAATTGTGAAAACTGTTAGGCGGCCGAGTGGCCTTCGGGGCTTATTTTGGGTTATTCTTTCCCTGCCCAAATATTCCTTTCCCTTCCCCCGCTTCTCCTTTCCGTGTTCATTCTCTTCCCTCGCTTTTCCGTTAACTGACCAAACGAAATGGTAAATTACCCAAACCAAACAGAAGCAGCGTTTCCTACAGAATGGCCATTTTGCGTCGTTTGGGGCTTTGGTTGGGTAGACTCATCAGTGGAAGCGAGTGCAATGCACCGAAACTTTTTGAATTATCCAACATATATACATATAGAGAAACGGAAGAGGGAATAACGGGAGAGGAGTGAAATGGAAGAGGTTGGTGAGAGTGAAAGGAGAGAGACTTGCGGGATAAGAGAGGAAAATGGGGAGATTGTGGATGGAATAGAACAGGGATTGGGAAAATGTTCTGAGAAGTGAGAGAATCCAGGGGAACCATCGGACAAAGGGACTTTGAGTTAATTGTTATACCTTATTCCCCCCCTCCTCCCTATTCAAATCAGTTTGACTTTTTCTATGGATTGATTTTGGTTGTGGTCAGACATTTAAGCAATGTGAAAATAATAATCGTTGCTGGGATGGAACTGCGAAAAGAATTAATTGGCCAAAAGTATAAAGTGTCAGTCAGCAAAAATGTGTGGGTTTTGTTGAAGAGCAGCAGCAGAAAGGGTGCCATTGAAGAACAACAGCTGCTGCATTTAAAGGGCGTGGAAGAAGGGCGACAATGAATTGATGAGATGAGAAAAAGGGAAAACAAAATAAAGCAAAGGCAACCGAAATTCGGGGGGAGGGAGGGACGAGAAGAGGAAAGAGCGCGCCATTTGTAGAGATGGCGGTCCGGAGATGAGTTTATTCCTTCTTAGAAATTAAAATTTTTTTTTTAAATTTTCGGTCCGGAGATGGCGGTCCGGAAGGGCTCCCCTACCTTTCGTCAGTGCCATTTTCGTCACTACAATAAAATTTAAAAAATATGTAACTAAAATGGCAAAAATTAATAGAAAACGGTACTCATATGGTTTAGCCCCCCAAAAAAAATTTTTTTTTTTGTGTGGCGATGTTTTCCAGTGCGCTGATCACGAATATGATATTAGATCTACGATATTTCGAACGTGGAAGCGAATTCGAACCGTGGAAAATTTGGTTTCGCGTGTGAGTTGATTCTGTGTCCCCATTTCCTGAGACCAGAAATAAGAGAGGGCAAAGATTTGCTTAGTAGTGAGATGTGTGCCGGCGAAAAAAGTGCCGACGAGGAAACCAATTTCCTGGCGACATTCCCTGTTTGTACAACGCCAAGCCCCATAACGCAGCGTTCAACGTGATTGCCTACGACCCATTTCTCCTCTGCACTGTGGACACTAACGTCTTGCGTGTATAAAATTTATTTTCAGTGACGAAAAGGGCAGTGACGAAAGGTTCGGCCACCTCCGGAAGGGAAGTTTCCGTGCCCCCAAATTTAGCATTCATTTGAATAAGGTATGGCATGTTGCCTTTGGCGTTTTGTATAAGTGAAGAAGTCAGACACAACAAATACGAGAAAGAGCAGAGCTCAATTTCGAGAGATTATTAAACTGATTTGTGGGCGATGATAAAATTGATTTGATTAAAATGTTTTGATTTTAAGGCTGCGAATGGTTCATGGTTTAGGTACATTATACCAATGAAAAGTGAAAGAAAAGGCGCCGCCATTTCATTGGCATCCAAAAAGCAGCAACAACAACAACACAATTCGAATGTGCCCCCGACGACTCTTTCGACCGAAACTTCCATTTCAACTCCAACGTTACCTTTAACATCGCAAAACATTGTTAACAAAGCACAACAAACATCACAAAAGCACATTTACAGTGAATTGGCCTTGCGCAACAACCACCAGGTAAATACTTCTTTTGCTGGGGGAGGGAGGGCACAAAACAATTTTATTGCCATTTTTAGTCCGGCGGGTTAATGTAAAAAGATGAAATAATATAGACGAATTTTTCTGTTTTACTCTTCAAGCCAATTCCTTTTGATTTCCTATAATGATATCTGCAAATTTTTGGCAGGTGTTGGAACAGAGCAGAACGTGCCAGGCGGCAGTCAGTGGGATGGCCAGTGGCATTCTTGGGCTGACCGGCACACTGGGCTTCCTTTTCTACTTCCTTTGCGTTTTCCTGCAGGTTCTCTTTTTCGGAAACCCATATTGAAATTAATCTTTGGAAGGGTTTGCTCCCCTTTCGCCAAATTTAATTTAAGTCTGTTTTTCAATTAATAATTTTATCCATTTTTTTGCAGTCTTTTGTCTGGCATTACAAGGCGGGCTTTCGCTGGCATGTGTTTTTCACCAGTCGTTCGCTGTTCTTCACCCATTCGGTCGTCGGTGGCCTTTTCACTTATGTCCTTTTTTGGGTGTTTGTCTATGGACTTGTGCACGTTTATTGAGAGTTTACGTTTGACTGTTTCTTCACATTGTGTTCGATAAATCATTTTGTGTGTGTTTCTTTAAAATTTTATTTTTGATTGTTCTTTGTCAACATTAAATTTATTTCAAATAGATTAAAAAAACGATGGATTGTTCCATTCCAACTGCTCTTTTTTGAGCAGAGATTTTTTCCATTCATTTATTTTTTTTTAATTTAATTTGCTTCCTTTCGTACTTTTGATTTGCATGCGATGAGCGCCGCTGCTACCCAACGCCTTCAAGCGAAGCGTCAAACTTTGGACGAGGCGTACGCACCTCCTGCAAATTTTTTGGAGATCGAAGTGGTCAATCCCGTAAGCATTGCGTCGTCTCAACCATCGTCGTTATTGAACAATTTGTTAAGATCACTCACGGAGTTGGGAAGAACCGTTACACAGACTACGAAGTGCGACTGAGGACCAATTTGCCGGTCTTCAAACACAAAGTGGGCTCTTTCCAGGGACGTATCCAGGATTTGGGTATGGGGGGGGGTGGTACCGAATCGAAAACTCAATTTTCCAGACATTTTGGTGGCAGCTCATCATGAATTGAGCTCAGATTGGTGTTATTTGAGCCCCGAATTCAACATTAAGAAAAATGTTCGGATTCGGAGTTCGAAATGGCACCAATCTGAGCTCATATTAGTGACCAGCTACCGCTAAAGCCCTTGTAAAAATGTTTAAATGACTTTAAGACTATTTTTTTTATGTTGTCTAAACCACATTAGTACCTTTAGTTCAAAAATACACCCCAAAAAATGGCTTACGAAGTTCCGGTCCCGAAATGGTCTCGATGCCTAGTCCCAACTAGGCCCGTACCCAGCCCCCCCCCCCCCCGAAATGAGAAAAATTTGCTTTTTCAACCAATCCCCCCCCGAAATTTTTTTCTGGTTACGAGCTTGTTTCGAGTTCATCCTACCGCCGACTTTTTTTGCTACCATCCATAGCCCACCTTGTGTCTATTCAACAAGACAACAACATCATTGATGTAACACATTTTACACCTCGCGCACCCCCATTTTTAGCCCACCCCGACCATTGTCACAATCGTCGTCATGATGGTCTTCATGGTGTGTATATCATGGCATGCCTCTCTCCCCTTCCCCCTCACCAACATGCATTATTTATGGTCCAGTTTGATGAATTATTGCTGGGGGGGGGGGAATGAGTGAGGGTGCCTTCGATGTTGGTTGGTTGGTTCGTCCGACCAACCAACCAACGAGTTGCACCCCTTTCCCCGCGCCCAAGGGGCGCGCGATCAGCTCGCCGCGATCTCTGCGGCTGTTTGTGTACCGCCCCGGTCTCTTCCCCCAAATATGCTCATACACACAGAACATTTGCACATATGTGTATCAACCTTCAATTTGGTCGCCTCCAAACAAATGAGTCCCACGACTGAAAACAAATTTACTGATAAAAGTTCAAGCCGGTGAAAAGTTTCAGGCAATTTGGTGCGTCGTACTGCGTACCAAAAAGTGCAACAGAGAACAGATTCCTTTTTGGGACTCAGTTGTCCAGCGATGATGTTGACCCCCCACGCTGCCACAAATCAGTCCCCAGGGGCTATTTTGTGACTGACGTCGAGAAGTTTACAAGCCAGTGACCAAATTTAGGCCATACATAAAATAATTCGCACCAGGAATGAAACCGGATGCCGAAATGAAAGTCCGGAATCCGGAATCCCAGACCCAAAGTGCACCAAAAAGAGTGCGACAGACAATAAAGGCCCTGTCAAAAAAGACACTTTTTGGGACTCAGTTGTCCAGCGGTGATGAATTGACGCCCCCTCCGGCGCTTTTTGCCCACAAAATGTGTGTACGACATGGCGACCGCTCCCCGTTGACGTGGCTGGCTGGCTGCTCATCATCGTCGTCGTCGTCGTTGTTTCATCGTCATTTGCTTTGCTTATCGCCGTCGCCCATCTGCGCGGCCGCCACCACCGCCACCACAGCACCACCGCCCGTCCGCCTGCCTGCCCGCCAGGGTTCCGTTTTTGTTGTTCGTCCCTTTGTTGTCTCGCGCACGCGCGCGGCTTTCATTGACAGACCCCGACCACCGATGCGGGGACAAGGACAATTTGTGGCATTTTTCCAAGAAAAAAACTTATTAAGAGGAGCAAATTGAACTATCAGATTTGCCATATTAAAGCCCCCCCCCCTCCCATCTAATAATGCCCCATTATAATAGAGCCCCTATTTTAAGGGGCTTGTTTACAACAAATAAACATCCCTCCCCCTTAGTAATAATTCCCTAAAATAAATTCCTACTTTTTAGGTTGAGGTGGCGTTTAATAAATAGATCCCCGGGGGTTCTAATAAAGTAAATAGGATATATATATTCCCCGACACAGGCACTACATCCCCGCATTTTGCAATGTCTCCTCCCTCTGGGAGAAATAAGATGGGACTGCGCGCGGGTTGGTTGGACAGATGTGCGCACCGCCCGACGCAAATTGAGGCGTCGCCTGCGGCCTTTTTGAGGGCAATAAATGATGCTGGGGGCGGGGAGTGGTTTTGCTGCGAGGCTACGGTATTGGGGGAAAAAGGCGGGAGGAACGCCCCTTTTTTCTGCCTATCCGCGCATATGTACATTCCGTGTACATTAACACAGCAAATTTTGGTTGTGTGTGTGTGGCGACCAAAAAATTAACACACTGAATCCGCGCGACATTTTTTTTCTTTTTATTTAAAAAGTTGTGCCTTTTTTCCCTTTAGGGGTTTTTGTTTTTAAATCGGAACGTCTCGTTTCCCTCCTGTCGTTTCCCCCCGTAAGCGTACCTTAAGATACTTCGAATGGCGTCAATTTTTGTTCGAATGGGGGGGGGGGGACCGGCGAGGGGGAGGAGGGTGAAACAGGTGCACACATTTTAAACATGGTCATCCGCGTGCCGCACATGGCGCATCCCGCAAATTTTTTTTGGCACATCTATTATACTTTTTGTGCCCTTAGACCCAATATTTCGCAGAAATTCAACAAAAATATTAAGGGGTTAATTTTTGATGAATTTAATTCGCCTTCAACTTCCACCCTCCGCGCCAGCATTGTTCCCACAGCCATCATCTTCCGCTTCCTCTTCCACCTCATCCGCTTCATCTTCATCATTGTCGTCGTCACAGTTGCCAAAATGTGAGACGGAGGAGGAGGCGGCGGCACTGGACCAACAGGACGAGTTGGCGTTGAACCGCGCGGAAGAGTCGTTGCGCCGAATTGCGGGCCAATGCCGTCTGCAGAAAACCGCGCATCCGGACGTGTTCTGTTCAACACTGCCGGTACATTGGCGGTGAGTGTTTGCTCGCAACCCCGGCCCGGAATCCAGACCCGAAATCGCAAATTGGTTCGGATTAAGCCGGGATCTTATCTAGAAATTTTACATCGTTTGTATTTTTTTTTGAAAAAATGCCGACCGGGCCAGTATTTTCTTGGCCGGGCTAAGCTGAGACCGGGATTTTTAGCCCGGATCCCGGCTCAGGATCCCGCGCGTCACTTTTTTTGAAATCCCGGTCCCAAATTTTTTTTTTTGATTTTGACCGTCACTACCTCTCTTACTTCTACTTTGCTTACCTACCCCCCCCCCCCCCTGCCCCTCCAGATCCAACAAATCGTTGCCATCGCCATTTGTCGTTTTGGCATTGTTCAGTGTGCCGGACGGCACGCGCGTCACGGTCAACGCGGGCAACGACGACAACTGGTTGGGCGAGGTGAAAAATGGGCAAGCGGAGATGTGCGGTCAGATGGCGCGCTTCAGCGACCTGCGCTTTGTTGGCAAAAGCGGACGTGGCAAAAATTTCACGCTAACGATCACTGTTCACACACATCCGTTGGAACAGGTATTTGGCAATTAGGGCAAAATTTTTTGTTAGATTAAATTTAAAAAAAAAAATTATATTTTCGTAGGTTATCGTTGTGCCAAATGCTGTCAAAGTGACCGTTGACGGACCCAGAGATTCGCGCAATGCCACATCCAAATACCAGCTGCTGGACGGTGGGTGTACCCAATTAATGACCGGCAAAAAAAAGCCGGATCCAACTATGAATTAGACTTGATGGAATTCTCGGCTGGGATCCCGTCCAAAAAATCCCGGTTTAATCTTGACCATCAAAAATCCGGGATCTAGAGTTCAAAGTTAGCCTGGCGGGAACCTGGCTGATGAGATCCCGCCTAACAAATCCCGTCATGGTTTAAACCAGGTCCACTAAAATGGGTCGGGAAAATCGCGGACGGCATCCCAATCCCGGTCGCTACTGAATCGAATAATTATGCCGAATTTTGATGGATTATATCTTTGTGATTGTTCTCAGCAGGCCAACATGTACCGCGAAAGTTGCGCGCAAGTTTGGACTTGGACGCCATGGTTGGTCAGCTGAAGAAGGCCCAAGCGCAGCAGCAGCATCGGCACGGCACCGGCGGCGGTCTTGTAAAGCCTGCGCATTTGGTGCATCATCCAAATTTTCTGATGGCACCACGCCAAATGCCATTGTTACGGTTTCCGGCCCAAATGCACCACAATGGCATCAACACCAGCAACAACAATTCCGTACTCGTGGCACAGCCGTGCCATTTTCCGCCACTTTCTACCACCGTGGTGCCATCATTTCCCTTCTGCCTACCCGCTACCATGACGCTGTCCTCATTGGCATTGCTGAGCCGCAACAACACCAACTACATTAACAGTAATGGAGGAGGTACTACATAGTTCCCAGGATCTCTCCTATCTCACCTGTTCTCGTCTCTTTTGGTGCTCTCGTTGTTGTGTCACTTTGTCGTCTCTCATTCTCACCTCGTCTCTCATTCTCACCTCGTCTCTCATTCTCATCTCATTCTCATTTCGTCTCTCATTCTTCAATTCATCTCTCATGCTCATCTCTCATTTTCGTTTCGTCACTCATTCTCATTTCGTCTCTCATTCTTATTTCGTCTCTCATTCTCATTTCGTCTCTCATTCTTATATCGTCTCTCATTCTCATCTCGTCTCTCACGCTCATATCGTCTCTCATTCTCATCTCGTCTCTCACGCTCATCTCGTCTCTCATTCTCATCTCGTCTCTTCTTCCGGTGGTGCCAATGTCAATTCCGTTTCAGCAGCCACCTTTCGTCACTTGAATGGTAATGACGCAAAATTGGCACCAGCCGGCATGCCACTATCAGCAAATTCTGTGCCACCGGACACCCGCGTTGCCACCAGTCCATCGTCTGCGCATTGCTCAATGCCGTCAGCATTCCGCGCACTGCCTACATCCGCTGGTACAGCAATGTTTTCGCCATCGCTGATGGCCACCAACCAACAACACACGGCGACTGGTGCTGCTGCTGGATCATCGCCGGCGGCGTTTCTGCTCGCCGCGGCAGTGAATGCGGCGGCGGCGGTTGCCGCGCGACAAAAACAATTGGCGACAACAACAACAACAAGGACGACGACCAAGCGGACAAAGATGACAAGAGCAGGCAGTCTGGAAGCTATGATTGCCGTCGATGATAATAGGTAATAATATTTAAAATGGCACACATTGCCAAAGTAAAGTTGGTCTTCGGCACCCCGGGTCCCGACTTTTTTTGGGTATCCGATCCCAACATGATCCATGGCCAATCTCTAGGACCCAGATTTTCGAAAATTTTGGGACACACAACCCACGACACCACTCATAGGCTGCCAAAGTAAAGTTGATCTTTTTGGGCCACACACTCCTGACAGACCCATAGGCCCGTGTTTCCCGACATTTTTGGACCTCCTTGCACGACCCAGCTACTCTCGAAGCGAGACTCTCGAACCTTCGTTGTTGTAGGAAAAGCTAGCCATATTTTTTTTTACAAAATTTAAGTCCCAACGGCATGAGCCCCACCGTTGACAAACAGCGGCCCGGCACGAGTTGCGCGAGCAGTACATCATCGGCTGAAGCTGACGGAGTGCCACCGCGCAAACGACCAAAAACCAATGAAAGTGCGTTTTATATTTTTATGTAAAAAACAAAAATTTAAAAATTATATACAAATTTTTTAATTAAAATTTGAATTTTTGAAAATTTGAGGCTCCAACTTTGATGTCGCCGGCCAAAGTACAGTCAAAAAATTGTCGCCTCGTCCACCGCATGATGATGGGACGACGGCGACGGTCGCTGCTGCTGGCGGTGGTGGCGGCGGTCTGTGGCGACCCTTTCATCCGTGAAGGTCGTCATCCCCGGCGGGAGGGGTGCAACAAATCGTTGTTGTCGGCGGGCGTGTACGATTAAATCAGCATAGACGACACAACCATCCATCCCCGCCGGCGCAGAGACAAAACGACACGACACACAAAATGTTGTGATGACTGACAGACACAGACAACACGGGCGACGAGACGGGGGCGGGGTGGGGGATGACAAGCATAGAAACAGAAAATTGTGAATTTTTTGAAATTAAGAGGGTTGAGCCCCGATTTTTTTTTGGGAATGCTGTAGGGTTGCATCGCAAATGGGGTGGAATTTTTAAATGATTTTCTACGTCTTACTTTCTGCGAACTTTTTCACTCCCGACAAAATTTTTCGAATTTTCGCAGGCATCCTGACAAATTTGTATCCCCTTACCCACGAGATTACTGTGCCCCCCCCCCCTTACCCACGAGATTACTGTGCCCCCCCCCCCTTACCCACGAGATTACTGTGCCCCCAAAGGTCGAGACTCAACCCTAATTCAAATCCCTCCCTTTTTTTGAAATTAGTGTGTTTTCTCGAGAGGGACAACTCCGCTTGAGTCAAAATTTGTACATTCAAAAGTGGGCATAATCTGTTGCTTCAAATAGGAACAAACGGAGTTGGCCCCCCTCACTTGACCTATCTACCTCATTCATTCACTTTTATGTACATTTATACAGTAATTCCTAGAAAAGTTTTTCATACCATCCCAAAAATGAAGGAGGGGTGGGGGGGGGGGGGCTCAATTAGAGTGGATTTATTTTCCATCTCTTCTTAAGTGGAGCTTAATAAATGGGGGGAAGACTTTATTTGGGCCTTTTATTAGAAGGGATTTATTTGTCAACCATGCTTAAAGCTCTAATTATAAGAGGCACGCTCAATTAGAGGGAGGCCTCTATTATAGACGGGCACACTCAATTAGAGGGGGGCCTCTATTTTAGAGGGCACGCTTAATTAGAGGGAGGCCTCTATTATAGAGAGGCACGCTCATTTAGAAGGGGGGCTCTATTATAGGAATTACAGACCATTCGAATTTTTGCAAAATTTTAATATTCTCCACTGACGACCACTTAAACTGTGCCATCCTCGAAAAGTATCCACCCTTTCACCTTCTTCCACTCACTATGACTCGGTGACTTTTTTCAAGAATATATTTATAAACAATTGTGACAATTTTTGTTGCTTAATTCATATATATGTACATAAATCATATTATAATTTGGACGGTAAAGGGTGCAATAAATGTGGCGAAATTTTTAAGTTTAAAATAAATATTTTTTAATTTGACGCTTTTTTGTTTTGATTGATTATCATTCTTTTTTGTGCCGAAATTCTATGCCATCCGTGGAAGCAACACATACAAAGAGTAAACCAGCCATGGTCACGGACACACATCTTAATATCCGTGTCCGGACTTATTCGTCGGATTCATATCCGTTCCGATTATCGTTGTCTGTCTCAGTCCGTATACGAACAATGCGCGGATATCCGCTGACAAGGTATATAACCTCATATCCGTGTACGTCCGATTTCTCGAAAATCGTTGTCCGTATTCGGACAATCCACGGATTGTCCGTGACCATGCCTGATTAAAACGACATGAAAGCGAGAGAGAGTGAGAGACTTCAGTTTGTGTTCATTTTGTGCCAGCCTCAGTCGACGAACTCGACGAGCGCCGTGATTTGATTGTCTCGCGGCGAGATGGCGTTTTTCGGACGGCACCGGCGGGGGCGGCTGAAAGCGTGGACGCCGATGCCCGAGGCGTGCCATTACGCATCGGCATAGACGACGACGCTCCGTCCACCGTCGGCGGTTCCGCCAGCGTATCCTGCGGCTGTTGTTCCTGGTCCGCGTCACGTTCCAGCGCGTCCACCTCGTCCGCATTGAGCATCAGCGGCGTGCCATCATTCGCCACCGCGCTCGGTTCCGCGTGTTCACCGACGGTGTCGTCCAGCAATTCCTCATCCGCCTCCTCTTCCTCCTCGTCAAATTCGTCCTCCTCCTCATCGGAGTGTGGGCGCATCATAATTCGGCGTACCATATAGCTGAATTAATTAAGGATTTTTCCAATTACAGCGTTTGTGGAATAATTTTCAATTCACCTCAAAGGAGGGAGGGCTCCGAGAATTTATTAAAGGAGGGCTCGTTTTGGGGGGGGGGGGGACTCTATTTGGAAGAGGCACTATTAAAGAGGCCTCAGCTCTATTAAAGGGGGCTCAATTAAGGGGAGGGTCTCTATTAAAGGGGCCTCAATTAAGGGGAGGGGAAAGGCTCTATTAAAGGGGCTCAATTAAGGGGAGGGGTCTCTATTAAAGGGGGCTCAATTAAGGGGAGGGGAAAGGCTCTATTAAAGGGGGCTTAATTAAAAGGGGAGGGGGGTGGCTATATATGTAAAATAGCAAAATTGTGTAAAAAAAATTCTTTTACCCGTGAAATGGACACAACGGCTTCATAAAGACAATTTGGCCTCGCGCACCGTACAGACAAGTGCATGGCAGCTCCACCTCAGGTGCCAAGTATGGAGTTGAGGAACCGGTGCTATGAGAGGGCCGACGCTCCTTAATATTTTTCAAATGATGGTTTTAAAATTTGGTGCCCCTTTGGCCGCGAATTTTAGAAAAAAATCTTGACATGTCCCGGCTTGACCGGTTCATAAATTGACACCAAGAAATTGCCGTGTGCGCATCAAATCGGGTCGAGACAGACTGTCTTGACCGGAGTCGATCTCGATCATGATCAAATGTCCCGGCTTGACCGGTTCATAAATTTGGCACCAAGAAATTGCCACGTGCGCATCAATCAGTGGCAACTTTTTATGATTGTCGCGCACCTGTGTGATGCGAATGCCCGGCCGTAAATCACTGCGAACGGAATGCAAAGATTTGAGTGAATAGGCACCGACGGATTCTGTTCTGGCACGAATGGACGATCTGTTGCTGCTGCTGGACGACGATTTGTCGGCATGGCCTGCAGAAGTTGTTCGTTGTCGGGCACTGCGCACTAGCGCCAACAGTTCGGGCGTCCTTTGATGTATTTCCTCTAATAGAATCCCCTCCCTCCCCCGTCCATTTAAAAGTGTGCTTTTTGGCAATTTTGTATACGCAAAATTGAATCGAAAAATAGGACCATGCCCCTCTTTAATTGATGCCCTCGTCCCTCATCGGCCACCCTCGAGGGGCACTAAAAACCCGAACATCGGGTGTGCTATCAGAGGAAATGCAAATACGTTACCGTATTTCCTTTAATAGCCGCCCCCCTCTATTTTTTGCCGCCCCCCTCCAATTGCCGCCCCCCTCCAATTGCCGCCCCCCTCCAATTGCCGCCCCCCTCGAGGGGGTATTGAAAAAAAGCCGCCCCGGGGCGGCTATAAGAGGAAATACGGTAATTGCATTTTAAACAACAGTGAGGTGGTTTGATTAGGCAAATGCCAATCCAAAAATGCCATCCCCTCTTGATGATGATCAAAAAAAATTATGGCCCACTGACTTTTTCTTGTGGATGTATTGCATGCAGAACCAAATCAGTTGGACCACCTCCAGGATGCTGACCACAGAGATGCCAATCCAAAGTCCGCTCAGACCTCCAAGATCCGCGATTAAGCTGGTCAGCTGTGTAAGAGAACCGTAATTCCGGAATAAAGGCTCCCCAAAATTAAGGGCCACCTTAGGATTTGAAAATAGAGCCCCGGAGGCTCTATGCTTTATCTCCGGATTTAGGGTAGGGATCGGAATTTTAAAAAAATCAGCATCAGGATTTCGAAATGGACCAGGATAGGATTTTTCAGGATTTCAGGTTTCGAATCCTGATTTGACCAGGATCCTGATTCTTCGCAAATACCCCCTACTTCTTTAATAGAACCCTCAACCCCCGAGGATCAATTGCAGGGGGGGGGGACTCAAATGGAGGCGATCAATTGGAGAAAACGATAGGCACTTACACTATATGCCGGACTTTCGGTAAGTGTCTGGTAGTTCAGCTCCTCATAGAACACCTGAAAATCAGCAAAAAAATCATTTTTTTAATCAGGATGTACATTTCGGATATATTTATCTGTCGGTTCATATCCATGTGTGTCCGATCGGATATCGTGGATTATCCATAGCCCACTTTGCGCTAACCTGTATCATTGCCGCATTGATGCGATACTTCTCCATGCACAGGGCATCGTTGCTTTCGCATTCCATCAATTTGGTGGTGCCCGAGGGCCAATTTGCGGCTGAATAAGTCACCTCGTAGCCCGTCTCGCTGTTGTGTAAATATTACAAGAATTTTTTTTTTTGTAATTTTCACAAATTTTTCTTACTAGCAAGGCAACGGGCATTGGCACCCCTCCAGCGCTCCGTCTGCGATCAGTTGGCTTATCTGGCGGGTTGTGTTCTTCAAACAGTTGCGAGCCAGCGGGTCACTCATGCGGCATTGGACGGCACCTTGCGGCACCCGAAATAAGTGGAAATTGGTCACGGGACATTATAACAAAGGACATTTTGTCATGGGACATTATGACGAAAAGAGACATTTTGTATGAGGAACATATGTGAATGCTTTTTAATTGGTCGACCATTTGTCATGATTTCTCTAAAGTTTGAACTGACTGGAAACATCGGATCCGCGCAGCCACAAACGCGCACAACCTGCGCGTAAAATTGGGTGAGGGAAATTTAGTGGGACAAAATGCCTAATGTGGCGGGACAAAATGCCTAATTTGTATAAATTATTTTATGCTCATGCACCTCGCGCTGTGTACAGCTTCGATGGCATCCCTCGATTGAATAATTGTAATTCTAAACCAATGAAATAATTATTGGGGGTCTTCCCCGACCCTGACATTATAGGAAATTTGCAGGCCAACGAATATTCCATGACCCCGACATTATTGGGAATTTCCATGACCCCGACATTTTGGAGATTCTCCCAGCCAAGACTCCCGACTGCATGCCATCCCCGACTTCTTTTTTGTTGTAGATGTACCACTCTGCGCGTTCGCCGCCTTCACGGCAGTGCCCATAGGGATGCTCGAGGCGGAAAAATTTTTTCTGCAAAAAAATGTTTTAAAATTAAAAAATTTAATTTTTCAATTAAATGGATCAATTTTTTTAAACTATACCATGCGCACGCCAAAAGCGGATAGAGTGCCGGTGGGTGCGTTGTAACCAAACGCGTCCACAAACGGCACTGTCCATCTACAAACATACATAATGCCAAATAAATTCAAATTACGCAAAAAAATTGCTGGTTTCACACTGTGATAATTCGCTAGTTTAGGAGGAGTAAAACTAGGTTACACTGGCTTAAGTGCTGCCTGCTAGACAGCGTCTAATCGTCACCGATCACGCCTCGCCCCGCCCCCTAAAACAGTGATCGATCATAAGTATCCATCCCTTACTTGTCGTGCACTGTGATACGAAAGCCGACCGCCTCGGTGATGGGCAAGTACTCGGACACGTTGGCGTACACCAGCACACGAAGGCCTAATGCAATTTTGTCCATTAGGTATGAACAAAACCAGCTAGGATGAATTCGGGATTTCAGTAATCCGGAATGCCTCAGGCAAATTTGAGACGACTCCAAGGCAAAATAGGAGTGCCTTTGCCTTGGTCATCCAATTTGCAGGACAAATGAGGCAACTCAATAAACATTCCTGTTTTGCCTGATCCATGGTATATGTTCTTGTTGGGTTCCTTTGGGTCCCCGATCCGCGACAGTTTGTGCCTACCAATTCCCGACATTTTGGCCCATAAAAGCCCATAAAAATTCCAATTAATTTTTACCGTAATTGGCGCCCGCCCGATGGGCTGTCACTTGAGCATTACGGTCCCAATTGAATGTGTAGCAGTTACCGTAGGTTGGGTCGTGGAACAGTTTGAAATCCCTGCGGCAATGTTTTTTTTAATTAAAATTTATTTTAAAATATGGCACGACTATAAGGTTTCGGCGTTCAAAACCAAACCATAAGTAAACGTCTATTCTATTGTGTAACCCTATGAAAGACTTAGCCCCCTGGCTATAAAATTGTAAACCTAGAAATTAGTTATTCGATTAAAATATCAATATTTGTATCTTAATTTAAATTAATAAAAATAGTACATTTATGTACAAAATGCCCACTTTTCAATGTCACAATCGTGCTGGTTGAAGGAGCACTTGAGGATCAGCTCCTCCTTTGCTTGTGACAGGCGAATGCGTTCATGCAACGGCTTTTCCTCCACTGCAAAGATCAAATTTTCGCGGGCCTGTCCTTTGATCGCAATTTCGTCGTGCAATTCCCAAAAAAAAAAAAAAATTTAGGATAAAAAAAATTGATTTCTACTGATCCAGGCACTGAATTGGGAAAAAAGCGATCGGAAGAAATCTCTCTCCACTCACCAGAAAGCCCATTGCCTGCTCGACCGTCTCACGCTCTGTGTCATTTGCGGCACTGCTTTCATACGTTTTCAGTGCCATCCGCACCGCTTGGGACACTTCACCACGGCGCCGAACGCCCTAAAAATTTAAAAAATTAATTTAATTAATTTAATGCAGGCGGATCTAGTGTCCAAAGGAGGTTATATTGATTGGCCTGAGCCACAACAAATTTTTCGGGCCTTAACTTTGTTGACAGTCGGCTAATTCATCAATCTTGGTAAACATTGTCTCCCCAAGATGGTCCGCATGGTTCCCCCCTATTACATGCAAATATACTTCAGTCAGATGGCTGATGTTCAACAAGTTCAGGTCATCGCCGGGCATGATTTCCGGAATTTCGCCGTCCAAATTGTTGGCAACGCAATGGTTGTACTCCCGATGGCACACACAAATGTCCATGTTTTCGTCCAACATCTCAATGCCGTACAGTCGCTGTTGTGCAAGGCGTGTTACCCTTGTACTACTACTACTGCCAGGCATGTTGCTGCTGCCGCTGACCGTCTCGTCAGTGTTGGCGGTACGGTAGTCGAGGAAACGCATTGGACAGTGCCTTCAGCAGTGGGGGAGGCATATCGTACAAAAGACAGGATTGATCAATTCGGCACCAAAAAAGACAGGCATGGAGATGTATCCAGGATTTAGGTCTGGGGGTGGGGGGCGGGGAGGGGGTGAAAATTCCAATTTTTAGGGGTGCCTTTTTGTTTTCTTTGTGAAGGAATTTTTGGTCTTGTGGGGGACGGGTTACGTACCCCGGTGCCCCCCTCCCCCTGAAAACGTGCTTGGTTGACAGTGATCGGAACGAGGGAGCATTTCGCATAGCTTTGGTCTGATCAATGCGAGGTTGGAGGGGTGGGGGCCCATGTACATATTAGAAGCCCTTCCCCTCTAATGGAAGCCCCGCCTTTAATAGAAGCCCCAAAGAAGGGGTTTTGATTAAAAATCTCGCTTGAGGGGAAATAAGTAGATGCATAAATTCCAGAGACCGGTCCAACCCAACCAATAAATTGCTCTTTTTACGGGTACCAATTATTGGTACCAATTATCGGTTTTTACGGGTACCAATTATTGGTACCAATTATCGGTTTTTACGGGTACCAATTATTGGTTTTTACTCTAACAAATGCTGTCAATACAAAAATTTAAAAAAATAAACAAACCCGTGGTCATCAACACACTCCATACAAATGTGCTCCTTCCACGTGTTGTCTGCGCTTTGCAAATAAATTTGTTTTTATTGGTTTTTGTCAAATTTTGTGCCCGCCGGCGACTGGTGACAAATTTAAAAATTAAAAAAAACGAACAAACGCACATGGAAAGCATGGCCAAATCGCCTTGGCCATCCAATCCAATTGGCACAAACATTTTGTCGGGTAAAAATAGTGCATATGCTGCTGATCAGCTGTATTGCTGCTGTTGTTCTCCAGAAAGCGCACTGTGACACGATTCTGAACAGCTGCTGCTGATTGATGTATGGGAAAATGGGACAAAATACGGGGTTGGCATTGGAAGGGATTCGAACCCAAGCCTTAACACCAGTCAGTGAGAAAGCTCATCCACTGAGCCAGGGCCACACTAATTCTACTTTTTAGATATCAATTATGAACCAACGCGGGGGTTCAATTGAAGGTAGGCGGTATATTAGAGGAAATACGGTACGCTTTACAGAATGCCAAAAAGCGTTGGCATTTACATTTGCCACCAATTATGCACACTCGGCACACGCACTTTGTAAGCGGCGTAGCAGCTGCCCCGCTTGCGCACAGACGAAAGCCGGCTGACCTCACAGTAACAGGTGGCATACACCTACAAATATTTTTCACCAAATTCGGTTTTTGCATATAATAACTGACCATAAATCCTATTAAGCGACTCCATTTTTTAGGGCGTGCCGGATTCCTGAAATCCGGACCCCTACCTGATCAATGTGCCCTTCTTTTGCCCCTTCCCCGCCCATACTCCCCTCTCAAGGTTGGCAAGTGTCTGGGCCAATGTTTGTAAGACACCAGTTGTACCCGCCCAAATTCCGGAGTTTTTTTCGACCCAAAACTCGACATTCCAGAACTTATCGAAAACCGCGATAAATTGGTAAATGATGCCCAAAAACACCTGCAAATATCGTCGATGGATAGCCAATGCCATTTCACGCCAATCAGTTGTGCCAGCCGTTGAGCTTATGTTGTTGTGAGTGTTCAGTGCCGGTTGGTCCTCATTTTCTCGTCTTTTCAAATGCTGATGATCACTTTTCAATGCTCGACGTGCCTTCTTCACTGCACACAAAACAAAATTCATTTACATATAATTGAAAAGCGCATGAGCGTAACAAATTTTTGTTGACCCAATAATTATGATATTTAATACTATTTTTTAATTTGTAAATTTTAGCATTAAATTAATTAATTTCAAAATTTTCTATATTGTTTTCAAAATCAACATTACCTCTAATAGCCGCCCCCCCCCCCTTGAGGGGGTATCGAAAAATAGCCGCCCGGCGGCTATTAGAGGAAATACGGTAAATAATTTTAAATTTGTGTATTTCAACCAATAATCAGCGTATTTAAATTGTTTTACGCTTTTAATTAATTTTTCAAATAATTTATGGTTCACCATTATCGGTGCTGATCGCTGCAGCGACGCCCTCACTTCGTCCAGTCTCCTGCAGCACATTTTCCAACGCTTCCATCTGAAAGGCAACAATCAAATAATTACGCATCAGAAGGCAAAAAAACAGGTGGTTGGTTGCCTTAATTTTAATTTAATTATATTTCTTACAGTTGCTTTGGCAGCTTGATCATTTCGAATGGCCGATGCTTTGTAGGGGTTGAGGTTGCAGATTGTCACCGAAGGGAAGGGGGCATTCTCAAATTTTAACTAAACCAAAAAATGGAAAAAATTTAGGCTGAAATCGGGGGGGGGGGGGAACAAATCTATGGGGACAAATAGAACCCAATTTGGGACATAATAAAGCACTCAGGACGAATCGGCTAATCCGATCTCGATAGTATTATAGGTAAAATTAGCTCCAAGACTTATTGCTATCGTAAGCCGTGGTTTGACGAATCGCAAAAATTATTGTAAAAATTAAATAAAATCCAAATATGATTAATTCCTGTTTTTTACTGGCTTTTTGAGGCAAATATCACGGATCTGATGATGGCGGATTAAATATAATATGTTTACTGAATGCGTACATCCAAATCCACCGTCTTCGGATATTGGAGGAATTTGATCGCTGTGTAGATCACCTTTTAAGGGAAAACATCACAATATACCAATTAAATCCAAAAAAAAAGTTGCAATTAAAAACACTCAAAAATTTTGGGTTAATTTATTGCGTTTAATGACAGTATTTTAATTATGGTTGTCGCCCCCTTTTGCCCCGCCCACCTGAATGATCAGAATGATCAGGCACAGTACGAACACACTCAACCAAAAGCGCCGCCAACGTTTGTTGGGTGCCAGCGAAGCGTGGCAAATGCCGTGGATGGTTGAGTGGCGCTCAAATCGATGCAGAATGCCCTTCAGGTCAATGTTCACCGGCAGATGCTCCCCTGGGGCACAAAATTAGTAACTTTTTGTATTTGGTATCGGTATTTCATTCTAATTCGATTCCGAAAAAATATGAAATTAATACACATTTTGATATTTCTGTAAGAAACCGATACCGAAAAAATACGGCTGTAATAAAATCATTAGTATACACTTCCGCCACCTAAAAGGGCGCATCCGACTGGAAAATGCGAATCCTTGATTATAAGAAACCTGTAAAAACCTGACACTAACTACGTTTGTATTTTAAAAAAATCTAAAAAAGGAATAAACCTGATATATAACTTGAATTTTTATTTAATTTTCATCGATGGAATTCGACCATCACCATACCTTTGTATGCAATCTAACATTGTGTCAGTTTTCCGGGTGTCTGATTATCAGGGTCTTATTTTCCAGAGTCGAATTTTCAAAAAGTCGTACTTTCCGGAGTCGGATTATTAGGGAGCCATCTAAAACGTACGGGCTTTCTTGAAGGAGGCGGCACGGGAGAAGCGACGAAGCATGGAGCCACGGCGTGGCGACTTGCGTTCGCCATTGTCCGTGCCATTGGCGACTGACAGCAGCACAGATTTTCGAAGCGGTGCCGCCGGATGTTGCCGTTTTTTTGTCGTCAGCACATTCAGATCCTTTTCATGATTTTTAAGTTACCGAAATTTTCCATGCCACAGTATTGCTTAAATTAAAGCCTCCTCCCGAAAATAAAGCCCCCCTCCCTGAAATAGAGCCCTTTTGAGAAGTGTTGAAAAAAGAACACCGGGGGCATTATTTTAAGAAATTGTAAAACCCGGACGGTCAATTCGAGAATAATGACATTTAATTTGATATCTTTTTAAGCCCTTTTTATTTTTGAGGAATTTTAAGTTTCAATTATGCACACACACACACACACACACACACACACACACACACACACACACACACACATTTTGTTCCTCATTGCTGCTGACGGTCACCCGGTCGGGCTCACCCACGGCTGAGTCGCGCGGTGCCTTGCGCGGGGCAGCAGCATCTGTCGTTTTTGTGGCATTATGTTGCGCGTCGTTGGGTGCCTGACTTCCATTTCGGCCTCGGATTGTGCCCGCCAATGTAATTTCTTCCGGCATTATACAATTGCCACCTTCATTTAATCTTGAGAAAATATTCTTACAATTAGCATGAGATTACCTATAAACCAAAACCCCGGGGGAAATTTTTTTGATTAATTATTTTTCCGTTTTTTCAAAAAAAATACAAAAATGGTGCGGCAGGAACGAGGCAGATCAATTCGATTGATTTTTGCTATTTGTTGCTAATTAAGTTTGGCTCCAACAAAAAAAAAAAAAGGCGGCAAAGCGTTCACCAAATAATGGCATTTGGCACAGCGATGAACATGGCACAGCTGACGACGACGACGATGCGTTCATCCGACACACACACATAGAGACAGATATTATTGTTCTTCGCCAAGCAATGCTGGCAGAGGCAATGATGGGGTTGGCGGTTTTGAGAGGGACAGACGGACGGACAGAAATAGGGGGAAAAGGGACAGTTGGCCAAACTTTATTAAACATCCAGGAAAAGAAATGGTGGAAATGATCGGTTTGAACACTCCCCTGCACCCGCCAGCCCCATGCAATTGTTTGATGGCGGGTGGGCGGCAGGGCTATGAAAAGAACACAAGCCAAAGGGACACAAGCCAAAGGGACACCCACCGCTCATAGCGGCGGGGGACGAAAAAACCAACGAATGGAATGCCCCCGCCCCCGACGGCATTTGGCGTCCAAAACGCCCCTGTGGCTAAACTCAACCCCAAGATAAACACTTATACCAATACAAACAGAGGGATAAATGGGGGAGGGACAGAGAAACAAACAAACATTTTTTTGCTAGCGGGCGCATAATTTTTTAGTGACGAGGTTCGTTTAGTGTTTGCAATTTTGGTTCGCGCATCAAGCGTGAAGTGGAAATTTTTTTTGCATAAATTCTAGTTTCTGAGCGTTCATAATACATACAAAATAACAAAACAAAAAAAAAATAATGGTGATGCTGTCACATTAGCCGTGTATCTATAGCCGGCCCAGCCTCTCTTCTCACTCCACTCTCTCTACCAATTTTTCTCAAGCGGACACTCCGGGAAGTACCCGTTGTACTGCAACATCCCTTGGCCAACATCCGTTAGACGGGGATTCATTCGAACGTATGATTCGTCTAAAACAAGAAACATGAAAAAATGTATGGTTGGCTAAAAAAAAAAATCAGCCCGGCATGTTTTGGTCCCATGCTCCCAATGTAAAAAAGTGAGCTTATTTTAGAGATCGGAGTGGTCGTTATTTCGATTTTTGACCGAAAAAACCCGACCGATAAATTTTTGAATTTTTCGGTTTTCAACCGAACCGGTCTCTAGTTTATTTAAAGAGCTCAAAAATGCCCCTCAATCCACCCTTGAAGAAAACTTTTGTTATATTTTCATCCCTTAACGTACTGTCAAGGTTGTCCAAAATAATGTTCTTTGTGTCCTCCGATGCCTTCATACAAAACATAATGGTCCATTGAAGCTGAAAATTTCAACAAAATAAATTTGTTTTTAATTTCTTCGACGACCACCTCATTTTCCGCACCACGAAGTCCAATTGCATATGAGCGACTGGAGCGCGCAATTGTTGCGGTCATTGCCAACAAATTCTCCATCACAAAACAAACACTAAGATTTAATATTGTAATATAAAATTATTAAAATAGCAATCCATCAAAGATTTATTAATAATTGATCATAAACAAATAAAAGCACAAACTTTCCCAAAGTGACATAATCCGTGTTCACAAGCGCGCCCTTTACAGTGCAAACTCTGTCAAACAGTTGGCCTAAAGAAAAAATTACATATAGTATATATATTTGAAAAAATAAGGTGTTGAAAATGAACAATTTTTCAAGAAAAATTTTACTTACCCAATCTAGACATGGAGTACTCAAGACTGTGCGCAGCTGGCTAAAAATATAATGTAAAAAACAACATGGATAGAAGGGTGGATGGTAGAGCTGCTCGTGACGGTGCCAAGTCTCATTGTCAGTCTAGGTTTACGAGTCTCGGTAAATTTTGGGTCTCGAACATCTCTAATGGATGAAAGCGCTAACCAACGCACTTCTAAACTTGGATGCACTTGTTCCGCAATGAAATGGATCAATGCGGGGCTCAGAAAATCCTGCTCGTTGATTTTGGCCAATTTTATTTTGAACAGTTTTTCGGTGGCAAACGAGTCGCGGAATTTGGCCATGCCGCCAAACTTGTTCACATACGTCTCCATCGGTGGGATGGAGATGCGCCTGATCAAATGCAAATCCGGTTCCTGAAAGAAGCCTTTTTTTGATGTGAACGGGAAATGTGAGGGGGAAGCGAGAACAAGGACAAAATACGTGTCAGATTTTTACCAGGGAGGAAGTAATTATTTCATAATGCGACTTGGTAACGAAAAAGGGGGCAATAGGATCACAAGTGGGTGGGAGGGGCAGAGCCGTAATAAATCACATGCCGAACGTGACAACATTGCAATGGCATCGCGCATTGGCTGCTCAAAGCACATTTCAGTGTTTGTGGCCACAAAGCCGGACACTTCAGCAATTGTTGTGATTGATTGGCGCAGAGCGCGGTTGCATAGTCTCTGGAAAAAAAATAATTGAAAAACACAATTAATAAAGAATAAAATTAAAATAAAATGTGAAAGACTGTACTTGGACAATTGCATTCTCAATGTCCTGCATCAGAAACAGTTCCTCGTCAATCATGCCGGCTAAATGTGTTAAACACATGAATGGGGGCAACAATATTGAAAAATGCAAGGAATTACATAAATCGACCATAATTTTAAAAGGGATTAAGATTTTTTAATAAAATTAATTGAGAATTGATTTACCAACCGACGTAATAAACAACAGATTCAAGCACATAAGTAATGATGCCGAGCTCGGTCAGTGAGCGTTGGATTGGATGCGAATCGGCCAAGCGTAAATTGCCAGTGATTTGTTGGTTCGCAAAATGGCACAAATCACCTTAATAAAACGCCAATTGGGTAGTAGTTTGGCCCCATTTCCACTAAAAGTGCGCATTTTTTAAATTACCGATCACTTTTTTCAGATGGCCAACCACTCCAGCGCCATATGCAATTTTGCCGACCACAGTCAGTTCGTCCGTCAAATATCCGGCATTGTCGCACGAGCCCAACAGCATCCAGTCGCGCAACGGCACATTCTCAAACACAACTGTCGAAACTGGGGAACAAAAAAATGGAAAAAAAATAAAGCTACTAGTAAAGGACTCTGTTCAAAATCGCACGTTTCATTGCCCCCGCTCAAATGCCGAAAAAGACCAAGATTTGTAGGTTGGTACTAGAATAGGTGGCAGCGAGTTTTAAAGCAGGAGTCCGGGTTTTCGGTTAACTCGCCGCCTGTCCTTTGATAAGTCCAATTTTTCCGAAATTCGTCAGGATGATATATCCGGAGGAGGATGTTAGACAATACGGGGGTGAGGAGGAATAAAAAAAAAGCAGTCGTGAAAAAATGTACAATTGCAGCGCTGGAGACCGCCAGTCTTCAATTGGTTCCCAACTTTGATGCTTGAGACTGCAGCGTCCATAACGGCGTCACGTTCGACGAGATAACATGCGGGAAGAATCTGTTCAACAAACAAAAAAATTATATTATAGAAATGGAGTTTATACGGGAAAGTTTTGTTCCCATTTTTTAAATGCGTCTTTTTACCACTTCTCCGACTTTGCGATTGGCGAATACAATGAACAAGTTAGCATTGTACGCATTCTCAACATTTGTTTTGATCTAAAAAAAAATGTTTTTCTACGCAAAAATAGTAATTTATTACCGCACTCAAAAATTGTTGTTGTTGTCCTTTTGCGTAAAAAACTTGGTTAATTGCTTGGGGACCGGTACTAAAAATTAAAATGAGTTAGTTGGTGTGAAGAATTCGTTTCAAGCAAAATATAGGTGAAAGAAATAGTTAAATTGGGGGACTGAATTGGCTTTTGAGGTCGTCAGATGAAAGGAAAAAAAATCCCCATTTTTTTCGCAAGAATTTTTTAAATCAAGCCGATCGACAAAGTATGGCACCTTTCGTCTTCGATGCACACGGCCGGGCGCCATTTGCCTTCGGCAATGCCCCGCAAATAATGCTCTTTTTGCTCAGTGGTGCCGTATTGGGTGATTAGTGAAGTGGCAAGTGAAAATGCGTTGAATGTGCTAAGCAAATTCAAATCCCGGTTGCCCAAGCATTCGTTGAGCTGCAGCAAATCCTTTTGGCAAAAATCCTTTAAAAAATAAAATTACTTTGATATATGAATGATGACAGACATTTTTTATGAATCGAGTTCCGCAAAGAAAAAAAAATATATTAGAAAAAAATTCTGAACAAACCTTTCCGCCAAATTCGTTCGGCACTGCAGCGGCAAAAACGTTGTGCTTTGCAAGAACAAGTTGGACTTTGGCAGGCAATGTGCCTAGCTCTTGTGTCGCGGTTTCGGCCCGTAATTGGTCATCTACGAAAAGAAAACTTCATGATTTAAAATAGACGGATCCGGACCGGAGCCGTATCGGATTGACTAGGGTCCGACAATCCGGTCTGGTGACTTTTGAAAAAGAGCGGATGAACCCTATCCGATGGTTTTAATCGCGGCTTTTAATTTCACAAGAAAAGCAGTGGCAAAATGTAGTTTCTCGGTTACGACCTCTTCTAAATAAGCCTCATTTGTCAGATGAAAACGCACATGCTATTTGCAGGTCACCCTCCAATTTCTGCACAAAGTCCTTAATCCGCTCTTGCTCCAAACTGTGTTCGTATTCGGGATAAATGATAAAATCCTAAACATAAAAATTGTTAAAATTTTTAAGAGATTTGCGACGACAGCTGACTATGAAATTGTTTGTTACTTTTTCAAATTCGTTTATGCTCATCCCGCGAGCCAATGATTGCTTTTCGATGGGAATTCGTTTGGCAAACTCGGCCAATTCAGCTGCAGTTGGGCGCGGCGGTTTCGGTGGCACGGTGGCCAAATCATCAGCAGTGGCGGTTGAAAAATGAAGACGGCTAAGCCGAGTTGCTGTTTTTTAAGGGTTAAAATGTCGAAAAGTGATAAAACATGTGGTAAAAGATTGTCACACTTACTAGGCATCCCTGTAGTCATCACAACACTAATATTCGCTGTTGTCGCCATGAAGAGACGCTTTTGCGCGTTTAATAAAATATTTACGGGTGACATCTATTGTAGGTAAAGAAATATAAATTATTTCCAGAAGTTGCATTTGCGTGAAAATTTATGATTCAGTTCAGCCTAGCCCCAACAAAAATTGATAATTTGTTTTGCGCAATAGCTTGATTGTAAATTTTCAAATAATTCAATTATATTTTCATCAAAATGTTCACAAAAAGGATGCTAATATCTTTTTAAGGGTCCCAGGACAAAATTATTCCGTTAAAAACGATAGCCAGGGCAGCTGGGTAGAATATGAATTCTTTGTATTTTTGAATCCGGGACCGGGAAAATCCCGGCCGGGATCCCGATCCCGCCGGTCACTAGCATATACAACTACTTTAGTATAATAGATTTCGCTTTAAAACCATGTTTTTAAACAAAAATCACCAAAATTCCCAAAAATAAGACATAAGACCCAACGGCGGAAATAAAGACAAGCATTAGAAATAAGGACATTTTCGGTTTCTAAGATGAGACCTCTCTAAATAAGGACAAATCTTCGAAATAAGGACTCTAGGCAACACTGTTCCTAAACAACTTATTAAAAAATGTACTTTTGGCCATAAAACTTATTTTTCACCAGAGATTTACTTATTTTTGAATTTTTCGATGAGAGCCCTGGATTTAGTCATTTTAAGGGTAAATACCCAACTCGTTTTCTGCCAACTCGTTTTTTACCCAACTCGTTTTTGACCCGACTCGTTTTTATTACCCCAACTCGTTTTCTACCTAAAATGTCAAGTTTCGCTGATTTTTTTCGCGAAAACGCAACAAGTTTAAGTGTATTTTAATAGATTAGTAGAAAAATATTATGCAAAAACGCATTGTATGTCAATTAGGCATAAAAAATGAGTTTTCTTAGTTTGCCCAACTCGTTTTTGCTAAGTTGATTTTTCTTTTACTAAGTCCAACTCGTTTTTACTAACCCAACTCGTTTTTTAATTTAAAAAATTGTAAATTTCGTGTGTTTTTGGAAGAAAACAGCAAATCAGACCTGCATAAAAACAAATATAGCTGACTTTAATTTATTTTCGCAAAAAAATCAGCGAAACTTGACATTTTAGGTAGAAAACGAGTTGGGGTAATAAAAACGAGTTGGGATAATAAAAACGAGTCGGGTCAAAAACGAGTTGGGTAAAAAACGAGTTGGCAGAAAACGAGTTGGGTGTCGTCCATTTTAAGCTGAGTAGTGATTTGTCAGCGCGCCAAGTCACGTAGACTAAACTATCTTTCCAATATAGGAAAAGCAAAGAAATTAAATTGGAGATAAGATAAATGGCAGCAATGAAATTTCATTTGAAGTCCAATGATGATGAGGTATTCGAGGTGGATCGCAGTGTTATTCGCCTTTCCACCACATTGAACACAATGTTTCAAGGTTAGGCTTTGGCAAATAAGCAATTTGCAAAATTACGCTTTTAATATGTATAAATTTTTTTTAAGACCTTGGAATGGATCAGGCTGAAGCTGGTGATCGAATGTTCTCGGATCCGATTCCGCTAGCGAATGTCAATGGGGCAATTCTGCGCAAAGTGATCGCCTGGTGCCAACATCACAAGGACGGTATGTAAATACAATGATTGGAAAAATTTGGAATTTTACATTGTAAACTCTAGTCATTAATCTTGTTCTCCTTAAGATGTTCCCATTGGGGATGATGCGGAGGCAAAGGAGCGCCGAACTGATGACATCCCAAGTTGGGATGTGGAGTTTTTGAAGGTCGACCAGGGAACGCTTTTTGAGCTGATCTTGGTTGGTTTTTTTTCATAATTACAATATATTTCGGGAATTAAAAATCCGAAGGTTGAAGCTAGTCAATTTAACGAGGTATTAGCATAAGTCTCCAAAATTCATGCAGTTCCGGCTCTGAATTACGAAAGTTTCTGGTTGAGAGTGCCGGCAATTTTTTGAAATTCGATTTATCCATATTTTTTGTTAACCCCATTCATGTTTTTTCCATGTTTAAGGCAGCAAATTATTTGGACGTTCGCGGTTTGCTTGATGTTGCTTGCAAGACGGTGGCCAACATGATCAAGGGCAAAACGCCGGAGGAAATTCGTCGCACTTTCAACATCAAGAACGATTTTACGCCGGAAGAGGAGGAGCAGATTCGTCGCGAGAATGCATGGTGTGAGGACTGAATGTGGATTTGCAAAAGCAATCAAACAAACAAAAAAATGTGAATCGGCCAATTTTCCCTGTCATTCGATTCAATTGGATAAAATTTCTGTGCATTTTATTGAAAGAAATAAAGTATTAGAGCATATTGTATAACGTCACTTACGTATCTTGGGTTTTTGAAATTATTTTTTGGCACAGTTTACCATAAAGATTTGCACAAAAAAATAATGGAAAATATTCCGCCCAAAAACGCTGCGAACGGTATAATTCGTGCGCTTGATGTAGAGCTGAGTCGTCGAATTTGTACTGGTCAAGTGATTGTGTCATTGGCAGGTGCATGCCGTGAACTCGTCGACAATGCCATTGATGCTGGCGCAACAAACATTGGTGGTGGACACAGTTTATTTCATAAAAATCCAATTTAAATTATTTAACTACTTGATGATTCAAGGGTTGCCATGACCTTATGTCTATCGATTTCGAATCATTACCCGAAATAAAAAAACGAATAAGAAATACGCTCTCATATACTTGTTCATATCGCTTTTTTGCAGAAATTCGCGTGATCGACAACGGTTTGGAATGCTTGGAGGTGATTGACAACGGGCCCGGCATTAGCTCATCAAATTTTGAGCAGCTTTGTGCGTTCATCGTTATTCTCAATTTAAAAAAAAATAGTGCGTCTAATCTGTCCCTTTTTTATTGAGCCAAAATGAACTGCCCCCAAACATTTGTCACTGTGTGGTTCAAAAAACACTTTCAGGCAAGGCGCACAGCACATCAAAACTGTCCGGACTGGATGATTTTCGTCAATTAACAAGCTTCGGTTTTCGCGGAGAGGCGCTGAATGCACTGGCAGCACTTGGGTAACAGAATTGGAGTCAGGGGCATCGAATTTGGACCAATGATCACTGACCCTGAATATTTAAAACCCTTAAAAACAAAAATTTTGCCTAAAATGTAGGGCACTGCGCAAAGAAAATGTAACCTGAATATTTTGGAGCATTGTCATCGCAAAAATTATTTTTATAAATAACGATAGAAACTTCACTTTGTCAGTAATGTGCAAATAACGACGCGTGATGCGACCTCCCGCTGTGCCACTCGGCTTACATTTGGCCATAACGGTGAACAGCTGTCCACCGAACAATGCTCCAGATCCGTAATGTTTTTTTGCAGAAAAACGTTTCTAGAGACTGAGTTTGACATGTCTGGTACAGGGTTTTTGGAACACGAACACGGCCATGTTTTTGAGAAAAAAAACAACAGGGTTCATGGGATCGGGAGCTACCGACCCCGGAAAGCTGATTGGTTTATTAACCTGGCCCAGACTTGTCAAATTGAAAATTATGGTATCTGTACGTCTCCAAAATTGGTTACTGATATTCGTTTTTCAAATTTTCAGCAGGGCACAACTGTCCGCGTGGCGCACCTCTTTAAGCCTTTGCCGGTACGTCGAGCGGAGTTTCAACGCCAGGCGCGGCGAGAATTTTTGCGCCTTGTCACCTGTGTGCAGGCTTTTGCACTGGCGTCGCCTAGTTGTCGCTTCACGTGCACCAACAGCGTCAATGGCGGGTGAGAAAAAAAAATGCGAACCCGACTTTGTTTTAAATTTCTCTAGCATCCATAGAAATTTTATTTTTTTGTCATTGCATAGAAAGCGCTTGACCGTTTTGCACACACCCGGAGGCCTATCCACGCGACTGCCTCAGGTGTTGGACAGTCTTTTTGGCGGTGGTGATGTTGGCGGCGGAGGCAAAAGCAATGGCGGCTTGTTGTTGTTGGACGAGACGGTTGGCATGCCGAGCGATGAGTGCCTCCAATTGTACGGAGTGCCAACGACGACACCGACAGCTGAGCGAGAGAAAATTTTTGCTGAAATTAAGTGAGGCGGATGTCAATTGTTCGAGGCAGGGTAATTTCCAAAAAAATCGTACCAAATACCAAGACTTGTGAGCAATTTTCCCTTAAAAGTTTAAACTTTTGTTTTTTGTGTGGGATGGGAGCTGGAAGGGGCTGCTGACTGCTGGGCCTTCACTGAGGACGATGATCCTTGAAATCCCATAGAAAGGCCTCACTAATCTGAACCTGAAAAGGCTGTCCGGCTACGTGAGTGGTTGCCAAATGGGCCATGGAAGGAGCAGTACGGACAGACAATTCGTTTTTGTTAACCAACGACATGTGGACTTTTCTAAGGTATTAAACATTAGTTTTTTATTTCTTCCTCATTTAGTTTTATGGAAAACTCAAAATATCTTCTTTTTTTATTGCCTAAGCATGGCTGATTTCTTACCAACAAGACATTTACATTTTTTTTGTCACAGATACACACATAAAACTGTGTTTCAGCTTTGTCGCATTGCGAATGAGGTGTACGCACAGTTCAACCGTGGCCGATTCTGCTGTTTAGTCCTGTTCGTTGACGTCCCTCCCCACACATTGGATGTCAACATCAGTCCAGACAAACGAACAGTGTTTTTGCACCATGAAAAGGAGGTGGGTGATGTTGGACACTGAAAATCAAAATTTCGTCATTTATACGTTAGTCGGGATTTTGTCGGCACACACAAACCAAATATTTTTTTGGAAATGCTTTTTTGGCCTTTATGATTTATATCTACCGTTTTGTATCTCTGTGCATTGGTTTCATCATTTTTACACTGTTTCACAGGTGTTTGCCAAATTGCGTGCCACCCTTTTTGCCACTTTTGCCAAATGCCAAGGCGACTGTTCTGTGCCTGCAGTTGGTGCTCACTGCAACGACGGGTCGCCAGAGGCAAAGAAACGGCGCACCGCCAAAGTTGGTTCACTGCTTCGCTGGAGGCACAATGAGAACGGAAAAACAACAGTGAAAATGGAGGAAGGGGAAGACGACGACAACCAATTGAGGACATTGACGGCTGATCAGACAGCTGACGCTGGTCAAACAACCGATGATGATCAGAATCCGTTTGATGATCGACAGTAAAAATCTGAAAAAGAGTAAAATTGCAAATTTTCATTTTTCAGCGCCAATTTTCCAATCCAAACTCAGCAAAGTGTTGACTTGAGTTGTATGGCGTTTGGCAATGAAATGGTAGACCAACATGATGATGATCAGCTGGTGACAGATGACTTCGAAGAACAGCTGTTGTATGTTCTGCAGAATGGGCTTTTTTATCCATCTATATTAAAAAAAATAATTTATTTTTCTAATTTCTTTAGTGACCAAAATTCCCAATCCGCCAGCCAAGGCAAAAATATTGGTCAACCACGGGACACCAGTGATGTTGGCATAGCACCACGGAATGGCGCAAAAAGGCGGTCGTCGTCCGTAAAATTGCCGGCGGGGCAAAAGGCATTGGAGGCTAGTCATCCATCCACCCAGTCATCCGGCACTTGTGTGCCAATGAGGCGGCGGGGTCGACAAAAGTTTTGGGGTTGAGCACTCGAAAATTGTCGAATTTTGGGTCTAATAACACAGGGTTTCGGACGGCCAACTCTGCAGTTGTGCACTGCCATACAACAATTGTTATGACATTGTCTTAAGGCATTCGCTTTTCGTCGTCTGCGCTCTGCTGCCGCTCTTTCAACGATTGCTGCTGAACATCGGAGTGATGAGCAACAACAAACACACACAATTGCTGACCATCAAAATCAACTGAATACCGTCGACCAGTTTAGAACGTCCACTAATCAAATTTTTGAACCGAAAAATGAACCTCCAAATTCACAAAAAGCGGTTGGTTTACATTTAAAAACCAGACATTTTTAATCTTTTCTTCATTAAAAAATAGAGACCGTGCCCGGTACCGGTTTTTGCAGGGCCTGGTAACCTGGCCCGGTGATTTTTGGAAAAAATTGGACATCGGGAGCGGTCGGGCCCGGAACCCGGTTGTTTTTGATAATGCCCGGCCCGGCAAATTTTGACCGGGATTAACCGGGTTGTTTTTCATTTCAGGACTCCAGCGATGCACCCGCATCAGCAGTTGCACCAGCATTCGACTTTGTCGATTCACCTCAATGCTGTTCTTTTACGTCTTATTCCTCATCCTCCGGTGCCATCTCTTCCCAATGTTTATCCGTCATAACTGCACCGTTTTCTCAACAACAAAGCGATTGTGATAATGATGATGATGATGGTGACGTTGCAATGTTTCTGCGTCCGCAACAAACTGTCCAAGTGGACATGCACGTGCTGCGACAAAACTTCGCAAATCGTTGTGCGCAGCAGCGAAGTCTGCAGCAACGCATGCGACAACTGAGTGGCGAAATTGTGACACAACCTTCGCGCCTACACGTCACAACTGCTGCTGCTGCTGGTGGTACTGAAGCGGATGAGGAGGAGGACAAAGAGGCGGTGGAGCGGCGCTTGTCAATGATGCTCAAGTTGGTTTGGAACCATTTTTGTGGAAAGATCCAGAGACTTTTGTCAATGATTTGGGTTTGACGTGTGTTTAGGAGGGTAGTGTTACTGAGTAACCAAATCAAATTTGTAAAAACCATTTTAAGAAATATCTAGGATTTGGAGGTCCCTGGTCATACCTTCTGGACCAGGGATATTCGGATACCTATTTCCAGTTCATTTTTTTCAACCGACTTTCGACGGCACAAATTTTAATTGACTATTGCACCCAAACTTAAGCAAAGACGATTTTGGTCGCATGCGTCTGATCGGCCAGTTCAATAATGCGTTTATCATTGTGCGTCTTCGATCGCATGTGTTCATTGTTGATCAGCATGCGGCGGATGAAAAGTACAACTTTGAGCGATTGCTTGCACAAAATGTGCTCAAATCGCAGCGCCTGATTCGGCCACAACGCTTACGCTTGGGCAGCGTTAACGCGGCATTGATGCGCGACAATTTGCGCGTGTTCCGTGCCAACGGGTTCGATTTCCAATTTGGCACAGACGACGCGCCACCGTTGCCAAATGCAAATGCTGCCGAATTGATGGGTTGGGACAGAAGAGAGGACGGTGATGATTATCATGATGATTGTGATGTCATCATTGACAACAACCTTGCTAATGGTGACACGGATGATGCGGATATACAGGGTGATTAAAAAAGGGGGACACGCCCATGGCCAAAATTTTGGGGAGTGTAATATTTTTTCGTAAAGCTTTTAACTTGTTGCTATTGGCTGTCTAAAAAAAAATTGGGCCAAGAAATCATTCATCAATTTTATATAATATACGAATTTTGCAAACATTTCAGTTGAATGCGCCACTAATCCGAATGCCATCAGCGGGATTGAGAATGTCGATGTTGAACTTGGCACAGTTTTGTTGACAGCCGTACCTGTGCTCCACGGCTGTCAGTTAAACAGAGACGGTCTAACAAAACAAAATATTTTGGCAATACACATTTATTTTAAGACATTGATCAGTTACTATCAATGCTTGCTGAGCTGCCCGGCACTTTGCATCGTCCGACCAAAGTGCGCAAAATATTTGCCTCCAAGGCATGTCGGCATTCCGTCATGTTTGGAAAGGCATTGACACAGCGCGAAATGGAAACGGTGGGTTGTTGGGTTAAGGTTCTGGTGCCTGTATTGGTAATTAATGGTAAATGCTTTTTTAGATAATCCTCAACATGGGTTCTATGGATCAGCCATGGGTAAAAGGAAGGATTTGTAAAATGATATTATAATATCAGTGGTGGTCGCGGATAAACGTTTTAATTCTTGGATTAAACTTTTAAATTCTATTTCCGGATATATCCATATGGCCATGTCTGTTGTATCCGTCCGATTTCTTAAGAATTTAGCCATATCCGGCCATATACGGATGTTCTGCGGATATGGCCATAGGATACGTGTTCGACCTGTTTCCCAAAAATCGTTTTCCGGATTTTGAATCCATGACATTTCCTAGTATAATCTTAAAATGAGCCAATAATGATAAAGTTCGCTTTTTTATTTTCAGAACTGTCCCCATGGCAGGCCCACCGTTCGTCATCTTTGTACAGTTGTTGAAAGGAAAGAATTGGACAACAATAATGAAATGTAAAATATATGGTCACACATCAGGCCCGTAACCAGGGGGAGGGGAGGGGAATTCCCCCCCCCCCCCCGAAATGGTAAAAATTTACTTTTTCCCCAGCAAAAGGAAGGAAAATTTTCCCAATTCCCCTCTCCTCCTGAAGTGGAAAAAATTTCCATTCCCCCCCCCCCCACCCCCGAAAATTTTTTCTGGATACGGGCTTGGTCACACTGTTTGTTAGTTGAGACTTTCTTTTGTTGTATTTAATTTTTCAACAATTCCATGCACTTGGTCGTATATATAAACTAAAAAATTTGACATTGACTTCCTCCACCTACCCGGTTGAGTAATTTCTCTGCATGTTATCTTCCCACCCCTCTCCTCACAAATCCGATCAATTTTTCGGAATTTACCCCTACCCCGTTCCATATTCTCCCAATTAGATCATTTGTCCAAATCCTTTCTCCCCCTACACCCATTCCCGATTATTTGGCATTGAATTTGTTTTTAAATAAACATTAATGTTATTAGGGCTTGTTCGAAAAACTAAAAAAAACGATCAAACATTTTAATGTAATTTATTATGTTATTTCTATAATTCCAACAACATAACACTTGCAAATTCCTGCATTTGCATATTTTTGCAACATTTTTTTATTGTTTGTCCGAAAATTAGTTGATATAATTTATGGTCATCTTCGCAAATGTTATTGTTTATCTCGAAGAGCTAAATGAATCCGTCGAGTTCTAACACATAATTTAATGTATAAGTGGTTAAAAATGCCAAAAAAAGTAAATAATAAAAAAAATTTATTTAAAATTAAGATTTTGATATATTATTTTATAAGACTAACAGTGCGCAACTGTGACGTGGTTATTGGCCACCTGATCAGCTCTCTGTGCAAACAGAGAAAACCCCCCCTCTGGGAACAATAAGCTTTTTAAGCGGTTTAAACGACACTCACAATTTTGAGTGCGCGATTTTTACTTTTACTTTGGTCGGCTAATTTTAGGTCGCCCAATTAATTTACATTATGTAGTAGAGTAATTGCGGCTTTCTGAATTATTTTATTTTAAGAAATTTGGATGCTGTTTGTAATGGAAATATGTCAATGCTCGTATATTATTGTATTTCCTTTATTAAAACCCCCCCCCCCCCCTCTAATAGAGCCTTCCCCGTCCACTTTGAGGTGGGTTGAAATATATCGTCTCTTGCCCCTTTAATAATGGCATCATTTTAA
Source organism: Heterodera carotae (assembly GCA_024500135.1). Taxonomy (NCBI): domain Eukaryota; kingdom Metazoa; phylum Nematoda; class Chromadorea; order Rhabditida; family Heteroderidae; genus Heterodera; species Heterodera carotae. The sequence continues at coordinate 44,130 of JAKKIK010000036.1, forward strand.
ATTATCGGATGCCAAATTTATGATGTATTTCTTCCCCTTTCTCGAATGAGATCCCTTTTCAGATGGGTTGAAGCATAAATTTCTCCCTCTAATAAACCCCTTGATACCGATACCGTGCCGAACATTATAAAAAAATAGAGCCCCAGGGGATCTAATAATATAGACTAGGTATTGGCCCCATTTTTTGATTGCCAATTGTCCCATTCTATACAAGGCCAATTTTTTGTCGTGTCTCTTATCTTGCATCGGTTTGTTCCGTCCATTCGTTGAAACTGCATGCACCTCATATGTCCTCAATTAAATATGTACAAATTCCATTCATCTCCACCCTCTTCCATGTATTCATTCAGCCGAAAATAAATAAATAGAAAGATTCAATTTAATATTAAATCATTTTAAATAAATAAATTTAAAAAAAGAGATGTGCACAAGAGTCTTGGCAAGTTCGAGTTCGAACATTCTCACTGCAGCAAGAGAATTACCGCATTTCCGAGAGAAAAGCCTTATTCCCGCCCTTGGAAATAGAACCCCATCCTTCTCTCGGAAATAGAGCCCCACTCCTTGAAATAGAACCCCACTCTTCCCTCTAAAATAAGCCCCCCCACCCCCCGGAAGCGGCCTTCTATTTTGGTGTTTCGTCTCTTCTGCAATTTTTTTTTGTGCACCACCAGTGCTCCAATGTCCTTGTCTGAAAGCAGCACTGTCCCATTGACTTCATCATTGTCCTCATCCATTGCCAGCAGTGCGGCGGTGGTGGTGGTGCCGGCAGCGATGCCACCATTGCCTTTGTCTCCCCAATTTGCGCACTCACATTGGCGGTATCGCTTTGTGCCGGCGTCCGTCGTGTTGCCTGGGGTACGCTATGTGCAATTGGTGTTGGGCACGTTGTACTTGTCGATGACCCTTGCATGGTGAGATTTTTTTTTTTTTTTAATTTTTTCACTATGCCTATGTTCAAGTCTGTATATAGGAAAAAATTTTCCGAAGGGGTGGTTTAAAAAAGCAAATTTCCCATTTTATTTGGGGGAGGGGGGGGGGGAAATTGGGCAAATTTTCCTAGATTTTTCTTCCTTTTGTTGGGAAAAAAGTAAAATTTTTGGGGCGGGAGAATCCCCCTTTCTCTCCCCCCCCGCCCCCTCCTGGATACGGGCCTGCCTATGTTGCCGCGGGTCGAGAAAAAGTTCGGGTAGGACATTCGAATTTTTTGGGTCGAGAAACCCCACTTTTTGTAGTCCGGTTTACGAACCCCACCGGGTTAAAAACCCGGGTTTCGGTTCGTTAACTGACCACCTCCTATCCTACCCCAATTCATTCCTGTAATGGCTGAGGGAGCCGAAAATGTTGTGGAAGCAAAATGAACGGGGCCAAAATGAAGGATTATGGATGATGGCTCCTAAACAACAATCAACCCCTCCAGCGGTGGATGTGGTCGAGTGGCTAACAATAAGACGACGGATCCACATTAGGGGCCCCGAGCTGCGGTTCAAATCCGCCGACTACTTAAATAATGATTCCCTCATTCTCGCTCTGATCAGTGTGATTTGCTTCAATCCGACCATCACCGTCATGATGGACATGACCAGCAGTTTGCCTGTGTTCTGCAACAATTGCACATTGGCCAATCATTCTTTGGTCTTTGATTCAACAAATTTGCCGTTGGCCGACCGACGATTTGCTTACACAAATTTGCAGAAAAGCTTTCTGTTAGCCGGTTGGAATTTTGAAGACTAATTTTTGGCATTTTGATAAAAAAAACATTTTTTAATTTCCGGCACATTTGGGGCATGCCTTCTTCAAATTGTGCCCGTTGGGTATGCCATGAATGCGTTTGGTATTATTTAAAAATAATTCTGTATTCAAAACTTTTTTATCATCGTTTTTTTAAGGTGCTAAGCAAACCCAACTGTTTATTGGGATTGCAGTTTCAATTGCCACTGGACTGGTTGGTTTGGACAATCAATTTTGCAGCATAAATTTTGAGAAATAGAAGCCCCGGGGACTCTATTAGACGGAAACACAGTATTTGTCCTTAATTCTAAGCTGGCTACTGTATTTCCTCAAACTGCCGCCCTGGGGCGGCTATTTTTCGATACCCCCTCGACGGGGGGGGGGGGGGGGGACGGAAAATTGGAGGGGGGCGACTATTGGAGAGGGGCGGCTATTAGAGGAAATACGGTATGCAATACGCATACGCAGATGCCATTGGCTGCTTCAATCAGTTTTTATGCGTTGTTGTTTGCTCGAATGGTCAACGGATTGGCCATCACCAATCTTTTCCCGGTTGTCGGCGCAATTTGCACCAATTGGGCACCACAAAATGAACGAGGTAAATAATCTAACCTTTTTCCTCTAATTGAACCCAACCCCCTGTATAATATCCCTCTACTAGGTAATTCATGTATATTGTTTCCGCTAATAGAACCCCTTCCCTGCTCTATTAGAATCCCCTCTACTAGGTAATAATGTACAAGGTTTCCTCTAATAGAAACCCTCCTCCCACCCACCCCACCCAACGTGTAAATAATGTACTATGAATTTTTCCCATTTTTTCATTTCGGGGGGGGGGAGGATATCCCCATCCCTCTCCCTACCCCCCCACCTGGTTACGGGCCTGTATATACTTAATTGACAATTTACACCAAGGTGTGTTCCTGGCCATTTTGTCCGGCTACATTCAGCTGTCAGTCATCATTTCCATGCCGATCACTGGATTTCTCGCCGATAAATGTGTCTTCTATTCATCCACATTTTAAAAATGATTTTATTATGTTTGTTTAATTTGAAGTTGGATGGCCATCCGTGTTCTTTGTCCATTCATTTCTTGGCCTTTTACTGTCCCTTTGGTGGGCACTTTTCTACCATGACGACCCGGCGGCACATCCGTTGATTGGACCCAACGAATTGGCATATATCCGCTTTGGCAAGCAGCCAACAACGGCGGCGGATGGCAATAATGGCGGCACTTTTAAATGTGTTGTCCAACAGGTGGGATTTTTCTAGTTTGTTTTTTTACCAGGATACGGCAATTGAGATTTTTGGGCAAATACCGAAATATAGCAAGATTTTAAAACCACTTTGGTACGATATCCGTATCGAATTACCGATAAAATATATTTGCTAGTGGAAATTTTCTAAAATCTCGACATATGTCGCTATTATGGTTGTCGGTTTCTTAAATTCATAGAATCCGAACCAACCGAACCGAAACCGGCTGTTTCGGCTAACCGAACCGAAACCGAATTTTCTCGTCGGTTCGGTTTCAAACCGACAACCCTCATCGGTATATCCCTTTATTAGACATTGAAACATTAAAATGGTAAAATTTGACTTTTAGCCGCCCTACCGGCAAATTTTTTGCTCTGCATCCATTTGGGCCATTTTCTGCGCTGTCTTTGGCAACTTTCTCATTGTCCAAGTGATTGGCACGCAAAAAAATTTTACAGTATTTGTACATAATTAACAAGTTTAGTTTTTCAACACTTTCCTTCCAATGTTTCTCTTTTCATCGCTTCATTTTACAAACTCGGACATTGGACTGCTTTCAGCTTTGCCACTCATTTTACAAGTAAGAATAATTTGCATATCTTTTTAAATTTAATTTACAGTAATTCTTAAAATGAAGCCCCGGGGGCTCTATTCTTCAACCCCGCCCTCCTTCCTCCTTCCCCCCATCCACCTCAAAAGGGAGGTTCTATTTCAGGAGGGCTTTATTTTAGGTGGAGGCTTTAATTAGGAATTATGAATCTAAAATTTAATTACAGTAATTTCTGAAATAAAGCCCTCCCGGGGCTCTATTTTTCAACGGTGCTCAAAGGGGCTTTATTTCAGGCGAGGCTTTACATTCCAATCCCTCGCAAATGGAGGGGGGAGGCTTTATTTACAATGGGACTTTATTTCAGGGGGGCTTTCATTTAGGAATTATGGTAATATAAATATATTTTTAATGTTTTGTTAATGGATGGGCCAAAATTTGCATTCATTCAGTTCTTTGTCAAATGGTTGACCGGCTTCATCAGTGACCATTTGCCTGCGGTTAAGGAGATCAACAAGGTAGTGCCATTGCGCGCATTCATAAATGACGACGGGTTTCGGTCCGAACGGTCGAACAGAGACCGAAAATGTCGAAGAAAATGTCGAACTGTTTTAGTCAAAAGTAATTTAAAAAGCTTCTATAAGATGAAGCTGCCTTCAAGCAAAAGCAAGCTAATTGATTATTGGATAAAGCGCGAAACAAATATTTTAAAAATGATTTAAATTAAAAAATATAAAATGGCCATTTTTGGCTTCGGTTCATTTCGACAATGTTCGGATTGAGCTAGACTAACGAAGCTTTATTAACATTGTCGTCAATTAATTACACACATTTTCCCTTTTTTCGGTCCGTTTCTGCAATTCGGCAGCATTTTTTGGGTTATTTTTAATAATTTTTAAATATTAATTTATTATTTTATTTAATTTTCAGTTCTGCATTCTTTTTTCTGCTTGCCTCACTGTTCTCACCCGAAGTGTTTCCACGTTGGACAGTTGTTCTGTGCTTAACATTGGCCATAAGTAAGTACACATTGTTTTAGAACTTCCAGAGGCCTTACTTTTAATCCTTCTCAAAGATGGGGGGTCTTTATTAGAGGGTACATCTATTAGAATGGGGGGACTCTACTAGAGGGAGAGAGACACGATTTTTCAGCCCCCTCAAAGATGGGCGGGTCTGCTCTACAAGTGGGTGAAGAGGCTCTGTTTTTCCACCCCCCCCCCCAAACAAGAGGTGTGGCTTTATTGGAGGGAGGGGAGCTTTATTATATCATTTTGTGCCAAAATGCCGAAAATATTCCGTTCCCCCCCCTCCCCCAATAGCTTTGCTTGGCATGAACAGTGGAGGCTTCATCAAGTCGGTTGTGCTGGTGTCGGCACAATACAGTCCAACCGTGATGGCCGCTGTCCAATTTACACTCTGTGCCACCATTTTTGTTTTTTCATTTGTTGTGCCGGCCATGACAAAAAACGGTGGTCATTTTGAGGTAAACTGATGAATAATCAATCAATCGCCTGATTAGTACTCGTACAATACTTCATCTGATTAGGCCCCATTCATAGTGATAGTGAAATTTCGGATCAGTCCCTTCCTGACGAACAATCATTCGTCTGATCAATGCCGAATAATGGTTTTTCTGATCAGGGCCCATTCCATATGAATAATAGGCCTGGTCAGTAGTCGTAATTTTTTTGGATCAGTTTCTTCCTGACAAATGATCACTCGTCTGATCATTTCCGAACAATTTTTTGATCACTGATTTGTTCCTATTTTTAATCAACCTATCTTTAAGGAATACCGTCGCGTATTTTGGCTCTATGCTTGCGCATTGATTGTGTCTAATTTGGTAAAATTTGTCAAAATTCCTCACCGATCATTATTATATCAAAACAATTTTTTTTTTTGCAATTTTGGGTGTTTGTCATTTTTGGCCGTGCCGTGCCGGCAAAATGGACAATATCGCAAATACAACAAACCAACAAAATTTGGTGCTCTTCTGAGCTGAAAGAGGAAACGATGATGAACAGAAAAAACAAAAAATGGACAAGCAGCTAATTCTGGCTTTTAATTACCGTAATTCCTAAAATAAAGACCCCGGCGCTCTATTTTTCAATCCTCCTCAAAAGGGGGGCTTTATTTCAGGGGGAGTCTTTAATTTAGGAATTAAGGTGTGCAAAATATTTACGAATAAATATTTTAATAAAAAAAAGTTTTAACATTTTTTTATCGTATTTCCTCTAATAGTCGCCCCCCTCCATTTGCCGCCCCCTCCCTCTCGAGGGGGTATCGAAAAATAGTCGCCCCGGGGCGGCTACTAGATGAAATACTGTATAAAAGCAAATGATCGGTAATTGCTGCTTTAATTCAGTTTATTCACTCAAATAAATTGACAGTAAGACGGGGAATTCATTTTTTGTCAAGGAATTTTGGTTTCGGGGAAAAAAATACTGTAAATCGATACCGGACCCGGGGGAGGTCGGATTTATTTTCTTCTTTCATGCCTACTGTCCACTTTCCAAGGCCCCAGTGTAATTGTTGTTGTTTTGGTGGTCTTCATTTGTTGTTGTTGTGTTTGCCGTTGATGATGTTGTGCTGTTGCTCTCACAGCGTAGTTTGGCCAATTTCTCTTCAGGGATCGGCCCAAGTGGCTGAAAATTTAATACCAATCATTAGCGTTTTGGCGACGGTCGGTTAGCCGAACCGAAAATCGGCTTTTTTGGGCCCAAAACCGTTAACCGGGGTCCGAAAACCGGACTAACCAAGTCTAAAAAATACACCCCTAAAGAATGGTAATCAAAGGTTTGCAATTGAAACCCTAGATATGTAAGAGATGTTTTTATGATTTTTATGTTCATTTTGATGCAAGGGAAAATAAATGCAAAAGTTTTGTCCCGGCCTAACCGAGAACCGAGAACCGGTTTCGGGCCGCCGCCAACCCTACAATTCATGTTTGCTGATTGAGATCCCACCCAAATGCTACCTTGCTTTGCACAGAATAGGAAACATCGGATGCTAGAAATTGTCCAGTGGCAAAGTCGAATATGGCCATCAGCAAAAATAACTGAAAGCAAAAGCTTATTGAAAGAAATGCCACAAAAATAAAAATAAAAAAGCCAAAAATGTACCATAAGAAGACGATGGCACTGCAGCGGTGAAGGCACAACAAGCACACAAAAAGCAGACATTGAAATAAAGGCAAATGTGTCAAAAAGGGTCTAAAGATAGATCTCAAAGGCATTAAAATCAAAGATTGCCCCAGCCGGCGGGATGATCCCAGCCAAATATAACTACCCAAATCCACTGATCATGGGCATGAAAGTTAAACCCCCCCCCCCCCCCCCAGGGGGTTCACCCAAATAACTACGCAAATCCGCTGAAATGTTATCTGGAATTTTTATGGTCGCTAATTGTTAAGACGACTGATCAGACTCTTTATGAATCTGTCCTGTAATGGCTGAGTGAGCCGAAAATGCTGTGGGAGCAAAAGCAAACATGAAGGAAGATGGCCCCAAAAAACAACGGCGGACACCCCACAGGTGGTTTTTGTCTTCACACCACTCGTCGTCACTCTAGAGACAACAGCTGGCACTGATGAGGCAAAAGAACCGGAGGCGCGCCGGATAACCTTGCATAGCAGGAACGGCCGCCCAACGCAAATCTCACGAGCGAGGGGCGCTCGAATATGAGAGGAGGGGAATGTGATGGCTGCTGATCAAAAATGGCTGAGAGTGAGCCGAAAATGCTGAGGGAGCAAAAGGAACGGGGCCAAAATGAAGTAACAACAGTCAATCAACCCTCCAGCGGTGGATGTGGTCTAGTGGACAGCTCCAAGAAAATTTTGTTTACAGTGCATGAAACAGAAATAAATTTTTGAGGAAATTAGCCATTTTAAATAATTTTGGGGCAAGAATCTGATTTTGCAACTGTGAAAAACGAAATGAATAAAACGTAGATTATTGAATAAATTTTTGAAATAATTGCCCTTCGGCATTTTACATTTTTAGCGTTTTTTAAAATTAAATATTATAAGTAATTTTCAGGGGGGGGAGCGTCACAGAAGTGCATAAATATGAATCATATTAAATTTGTTTTAAAATACATTATTTGTATAAATTAAAAATGCTTTTTATTTTTTATTCATTTTTATAATCGATCAATCCATCTCTATCGATTGTCACTGTCCGTGTTTGATGAGGCTATACGCTTCATTTCACTTCTCCTTCCCACGGTCGGCGGACTACAATGTTTAAATTCACTGCATAAAGCCATTTCTTTTGCCTACCAAATAAACAGCAAAACAATAAAATTTGTTTTACCCCATAATTTCTGTGCCAACTTTTAGGTTCTTAATTATATAGCCAAATGCCAATAATTTGGTGTTATTTCAAAGACTACATACAGTCGTGCGCTGTCGTGCCCATCATGATTCATGAGGCAGACTACGCGATAATTGTTTTTTGGAAAAAAAAATTTTTTTTTTTGAATCGCAAGAAGTTGTTTACCCGTTTTCTGGTCCGCCCAATCTCTCTCCCATTCACATTCATTAGTTACGTGTTAAAGTATTTGGTTGGTGCTATGTGCCCAATATTTTTTGAAAACAAAAGTATTTTTTTCCATGAAAACAATGTTTGCATGGATTTGAAATGTCGAAATGGCTACATATTGTATTTCGCTTATTTAACGAATTTCGTCCATCTTTCAAAATTTTTGAATTTTTCGGTCAAATATTCAAATTTGGATCCATGATTCAGTGTCATATCCATGGTTGTCACGTCAGCACTCCGGTCCAGTGATTTTTGGAAACTCGGATTCGGAATCCGTTTGACTAATTTTGTGATCCGGTCCGGTCCTTGGAAATCTTTAACTCTATGTATTACCATTTACTCAATCCATTTTTGATTCAAAATTCTGTTATCGATGTTTTGTTCGTTATCGTGCTTGCTGAAGTTGCTTGATATCTTTTTTTATCACCGCAACTATTTTAAAAACATTCTTTTTCTCTGTGTCACCCACCACACATTATTAGTTCCTTCGGTTATTCCAATTTAACTACACATACCTTTGTGAAAAATAGCACAAAGTCAGGGAAAAATTCTTGGTAATTGACGGGCTGATCCTCCATCCCCCCCCCCATTCAGGATCAGCGACCCCGCAAACCACAGAAACATATTTTATCGATTTATGGGAGGGAAGGGGGGGAGGGGCGGGGACCAGCCCGACTACTACAATACTAATTTTTTTTATTTTCAGATAACTGTCATTTTTTTCTATTAATTAATTCGGGATGGACAAATTAACGGAACGTTTCAATAACAACACCATGAGCAGCTGCAGCAGCACAACATCAATCAGTGATAGCAGCAGCAATAATGAGACGATGCCAATGAGCCGCCGGCACAAGAAAAAAATGTCAGTCAAATACATCAAAAACTCAATGCCACAGGGTTAGGAATTTTACAAACTGGTATCTGGATTTTGGAATTTTGTTTTCATTATTCGGTGGCCCGGATGGCTGAAATAAGTCCGGAATTACGGAAACGCAATCCGAACCTGTTTCTGAACAAACCCTCCAAACTAAATGCATGCGTACTTTTTTGTGTCAAATTCAGCCGAATAAGCAATGACATATGGCACAATGTTGTGGCCTTCATCACACGGGCAGAGTTGGGACAAATCTTTTCATTGGTAAGCCAGGCGAAAGAAGAGGCGGTCTATTGCATAAAAATTACAAAAAAAAAAATAAATAAAAATTCCTAACCCTTTATTTCGGATTTTTTTAGACAAATCGTCACTTCCACGCGTTAGCCTATCCGAAAATGCATGCAGAAAATGCACACTGGGTGGATGGCGAGTGCCATTTCATTGCTGCCAGCGACGCTGACAAAGCGACAATGGTCGTTCCGAAGGGATCCGACGGCGGATTCGAGGTAGACAGGGAAGGGGTTGGATATATCGAGGATGGAACGCGGAATTGGGACTATATTACAACCAAGTCTGATTCAGACCTCTTATATTCAATTTCAATCTTGACCCGGTTTGTCCTCCCCCCTCATGTCTCCAATCGGATTAGTATTTAGAATTTATCTAAATAGAGAGACGGACGGACAAAGTCGGGATTCTGCACCGCTGAAAGCTGCAAGAATGATTTTTACACCATTCATTTTGTTTGTCCTCTGTTCAAGGTTGTGCCCGTACCGTCTGTGCCGTTGCAGCCCAATGTGCTCGGTTTCCGTGGCAAAATGCACTTCAACGGTGTGCTCAGTGACCCAGCACTCGCATTCTTTGGCCATGCGTTGCCATGTTCAACAACGCTGTACCGCTTCTCTCGCCTGGAGGACTTCTACAGGGTCAACGGATTGTTGAGCCCTTTCCAAACAACGGAACGGTCGGTCGATCAACCGATGGGGGCGGAATTTTAATACAACCCCTAAATAGACATGTCAAAATGATACCAAATCAACAAACCAAGGGCTGGGATTGAATTTGATGGTTTTTTGGAAAAGATGGCCATGGAAAAGTATAATCCTACCCAATTCAGTCCCGCCTACCCAAGAATTATTTTGCATGTGCGTAACCTAGTTCTATTCGCACAAATGTAACAACAGGTTCAATCGCTTCCTGGACAACTGTGTGCACTTGCCGGAGTTGGGCGGCGACGACGCGTTTGTCAACGCATTTTTGGCGCATCCGTCGGTGCGCGGGCGCATGCGAAAGTTGCGTGCCACCAAATATGGCGACCTGTACCTCAATTGGCTCCAACAGCGTGACGGCGAGTGGCGCCAGTTGCAAGTGATGCACAAAATGACTCACGAGGAGCGCAACCGTCTGATCAAACTCGTCTTTCAGGTACAAATGTCGATGATTCGCTCATTTATGGGTCGACAATTTAAATCATGATATTAGTGTTAAAACAGCCCCGATTTTCCAACCCCCTGGCTCGGGGTTATTATTTGCTGGGTTTTTTAACCCCAAACTTGGTTTTATTGCTCCCCCACCTATACCCCCCCCCCCCCCGCCCTACCCAACATTCGGGTGGTGCGTGTATTAAGAAATTTCTCGAATGACACCAAGAAAATATTTTTACGCCATTTTTTATTGCAGAATTTGAACGAGGATGTGCCTTCGTCGTCGCCTGACGACCCAACTGGGCCGTCGTCGTCGTCCTGCCGCTACCGCCCCACGCGTTTCTGCGCTCGGCTGACTGTGCGCAATTGGGGCGACCCGGTGGAGCGGTTGCCGTTGCGTTGGCTGCGCAACGCACGCAACGGACAATGTGTTGTGTTGGTGGAACGACGGTCGGCGGACAATCTCAATGTTGAACTGTGCATCTTGCGCTGTCCCTGCACCGAAGCGGACCAGCGTGGGCTCATGCACAGCACGGTGACCATGGACAACCTGGAGGTACTATAACAAGGGGATGGGTGCACATGACAGTGTCCCGGCGCTGAAATGTTCCCTCGGCCAAAGTTTGGTCAATAAAATTATTGCTATCATTCAATCAGGCTCGTATCCAAAAAATTTTCGGGGGGGGGGGGATTGGGAAAATTTTGTTGTTACTTCAACCCTGAAAAACAAGTCGGGTCGGCAAAAAACACGGGTAACCATGCTGATGGTGTGCATATTGCAGGCCGAATTTGGTTGGGATGAGCCCGTGTGCACGGTGGATGTGATGAACCATCGTTCGGACAGCGACGATGACCCAGTGGCGGCCGCCGCTGCCGCCGGTGCCATCAACGCGACACCGCTGCACCAATTCTTCTGATTTGTCCTGATGCGTGAATTTAATCGTGTTTATCGTCGGCGTTTTTTTATTCGGTTATACTTTGTTTTTATTGGTTGGATCGACAATATTTGCTATTGTGAGATATAAAATACACATTTTGCTCGTAGAGAGTTCTAGAAGAAATCTTCGATTTTCCGACTACCACTTTTTGCCGGTGTGGCTTATTTAAGTGGATCATCACCACCAAACAGTTCAGTGAGGTTTCCTGCCGGCTTTGGAGGAGGGGGCAATCCTCTCTGACTTCGAACCGACAGACAATAAATGGCGTAATTTATTGACAAAATATCATGGGGGGAGGCGTGAAACAAAACAACATTCAACGGGATTGTTAAAGTGGCAAACATAAAAATCGACAAATGCCAAACAAAGCGAAAAACTAAACAAAAAAAAATATTTGCTCAAACAATCTTTGAAGAGTAGGTGAACGGTCGGTCATCAGCAGCAGTGCTGTGGTCGCTTTCCTGCTTCAGCTATGGTCAACAATCAGATATTTCTTCTTGCTCAACGGCTCCCCATCATGCGCCATAGTTGTCATCGTCGTCTGCACTTTCACCGCATTACCGTTGTTGTCGTCGTCGTCGTCATCATCAATGTCAATCACCTTGTCATGTCCAGCGGCACTGTCATTGTCATCGTCCGTCGTCGTTTTGCAAAGGAGAACATCAAATTGGATGAACTGTTTAGGCTAAATAGGGAGGAGTGTTTAAAGGAAAATTTGAACTTATTTGATTTTATTAAACTAATCTCGTCCCCGGCGGCGCCGAGTTCAAATCCTTTCCGTGTTACTGATTATAGTATTATTGGTCATTTTTCACCTGTTTTTCTTAAGGAACTTGGCTGTATATTTCAAAATTTATCTGGCGCAGCCTATCGGCTTCCCTAGTTCAGGCCTTATTTTCCTTAAGAAAATCGACTTCTTTCAAAATTTTCTAGCGACTCACGGCTCACAAATCAGTAAATCTCTAAAAGGTCGTCGGTCCACCCCCCCCCCAAAAAAAAATCCTAGGTACATCCCTGAAAGGAAGTGACCACATAACCACCATCAGATGGACAGGGGGGGGGAGACAGCAAGAATGAAGTTTACTTCTCTTATTATGACATAACCGATTCTCACAATTATCCATAGACGGTCACATTTTACCTGCGCCATCGATTTGGTGTGCCCGATGCTGGTGTCGCAGCAGACTCCGTTCTCTTTGCCCTCGTCCGCCTTGCATGTTGTTTCTGTGATTGCAACAACATCAACATCCTCATCACCACTGCTGTCCACATCGTCGTCCGAGTCAATGATATGAACCGTCACCGCCTCCTCACCAGCATCATCAGTGGAACAACCACCAGCGCCTGTTGTGCCATCGTTGCTGTCTCCCGTCGTCGTTGCCACATCCGCCGCTGGTGCTACTGTCAGCGCAGCATTTGCAGACGCAATTCGGGGCAAAAAATTGCGCAACCTTCCCAACAATGACTGTGCCGATGATGATGACGACGAGTTGGAGGAGGAACAGCCGCCGCCCTCGTTGGCGCCCACCACGGCCACATTCAAAATTTGGTTGTTGCTGCCGCTGTCCATGCCACCGCCGTTGTTGTCGTTGTGTGCCATTATCACTTTTGTGTATTCTGCGCTCACAATTTTTTACAAATATAAAATATGAGCAAAATGTTGATATACATATTTATATGCATTTAAACAATTGAAAAAATTTCAAATTCATACCCTCTCATATATACTACAATTCATTTTTATACGCGGCGAAAAGAAATAATTAATGTTGAATGAGCGTAAACGCAGACAGCAACAGTGTTCAAAAACATGTAATTGAGAATGGAATTGTGGAATTACAACAGGCGACTTGACTTACAAACCATAGTAATACACATATATTTTTTTTGTAAATTCTTTACTTATGCATTGGATATGTGAACAGCCACAGTATTTTCAAGAGATAAACCAGGATGGAAAATGTGCTGTTAGTGTGTCGTGTCAATACATAAAATGTGTTGTCTTCCATAAATTTTTGACACCAACCACAATCAAATCAGTGTGTTAGAACACCACCAAAATCAGCAATGAAGCGGCTGGGCACATGCCTCATGTTCCGGTGTTAAATATGAAATTGGATGTCCACCATGTGAGAGTGAAGCCTTAAAAAAGCCAGGGTTTTTTTTTTTTGAAATTAGGGATGGGATTAATAATAATGGGCGACCAAAAAATATGGTTCTAAAACTCCTAGGGTCTGGTTATCCGCACCCCAAAGCCAAACAGACCCAAATCCTGGATATATTCAGGGGGGAGGTGATGTGCCAAGATTTGCAGTCAGTGGACATCGGCAAACCTTTGTCTCAGTGTCCCAGTCAAAATGGATCACCGCCGACGGGGCAAGTCCGTAGTCCAGCAGCGTGCGCTGCTCCTCGCGCAGCTGTTGCTGCTGATGGTTGACCAATGCAGTCAGTGTGAATGTGCCGTGTTGGATTGAAAGATGCTGTGCCACAAACTCACGCATAACCCCAATTTTTTCGTACACATTAAAGATGCCCTAAAAAAAATTTTTTTTTTGCTATGCAACATTTACAAGTACTATTTAAAGGTCATGACTCATGAGTCCACCAATAACTCTAAATGGCTGGCAATCAAGAAAATATTTTCGTTCCTGATGCTGAAAATGGGGATACCCGAAATAGATTTAAAAAAATGTTGAAAATTTTGGGACAAGACAGTACAAGCGGGTTATGGAACGGAAATGTCGGCACACGGCTTGACTGCCCCTACCCATCTTAACAACCAGCACTTGCCTGGAGCAAAAAATTGTTCGGGAATCGAACACGAATGTAGCAGTACTTAAATGGGTTGCTTTCCGCCCCTTTTCGCTTGTTGTCCGCCTCGCGCATTGTCTTCGTCCGCAAAGTCATCATCTGTTCCAGTTCGGCCGTCATCCGCAGTTGTTCCTGTCGTATTTCGTCCGCAGTGCGTTTGAAAAATTCTGGCGGAATGTCCGGCCTCGGCAACTGTTCGTCAGGGTCGATGCGAAACACCTGCACCATATGTGGGACCAATTGGTGGTGATTAGATTATGACCCAGTTTTGTGGTCCATCTCCGCCACCTCTACCCCCTCAAAAGAGAAATCCAGATCTTGGATCAGGTTCAAGAAATTTCCGGATTTGGGCAAGAATCCACCCGGCACCCAACCAAAAATGATTGAAATCAAAAGGGGACCTTCATATCTCTGTACACCCGAATGGCAATCGGTTTGCCATCCAACAGTGCGGTCAATGACTTGCGCAGCGTATCAACAACCGACGTGCTTGGCTGCTGGGACATCACGAGGTAACGCTCCGTGGACTGTGTGCCCTGCTCGTCGTTGGTGCGCAATTCCTCCCGGAAACCAATCGAATACAGAAACTCAACGGCACCCTTCACCGGAAGCACTTTCTCCTGCGCAAAGAAAAAATAATGGTAAAAAATATTGCTCGTCCCACTATTGTCACCCTCCACGTTTTTCCACATTCCCCCCCCCCCCCCAAAAAAAACACCACACCTACCGCGAACACTCTGTTGCTTTGTCGAATTTGCAAGTATTTTGCCTCCGTCGGATGGTCAATGATGTTTTGAACATATTTTCGAATGGTGTCCACGGCGGCGGCGCGCTGTTCGTCGTCCCGACAAAATGTGTACAAGAGCCAAACAGAGGCACCCAACGGTTCCTCAGCCATGTGCTCATACAGTGTGCTTTCAATTGCGCTCAACATCTGCATTCGGGATGACGATGACAAATTGTATATTTTATAAATAAAAATGTTCAAATTCGTAGGCAAATGAAGCAGGGGCAACAAGGTATGTGTTTAACCATGCACAGTGAATTAAGTAATACAAAAAAGGTAAGAATCTTGAATGAACTTTCAAGGGGCAGGTGACGGAAATCAGACCTCCCCCGTAAAACGTAGTTTAGGAACTGTAAGTAATTTTTTTTACAAAAATCCGCTTACTGTTATTGTGCAATTACTAGTAAATAGTAAACCTATGACTCCGGTCTCAAGCCTTTTCTCCGTACCAATTCAAAAAAAAGTTCACACAAAACAAACAAACCTCGGACTTGGGCAATGCCGCGTCATCATCAAAAATTTCACAGGTGTACCGAATCGTTGACTCACGCTGTCGGTCCGAACCGTCGTCGTTGTGCTGTTGTTGGTCGCCAGCACCAGTATTGCTGCCGCTGTCCTGTTGTTGGGCAGCCGCCAACCGACGCTGCTCCTCCTCCAACTCTTTCTTGGCCTGAAAATGGTAGATTTTTTTTTGGCACACGCTTTAATACGGGGAGGGGGAGGGGGGTGGGGTGTGCATGAGGTTACAAAGTACTCCTTGTTAAGTCCAAAATTCATTGAAACAAATAAAAAATAGAAAGATTTTGGTATCCGGTACTCAAATCCTAGGCCGCTCTCAGGGACGGACCGGTCCTATTCCGCTGCTGGGAGCTTTGTTTCGAACCGCTAACAATAAGCCATAAATTCGGACAAATAAATCGCGGAGCGAGTTTCGTCTCGCCAATCTTAATTTTCAGTCCCACCAAATAAATGAAAATTACTCGGGTGAATATTCTACCTACCTTCATTTTGACCATTTTTTGCATTGGTGTAAGTCCGGCGTATGGGTCCTTTTGTTGTTGTCTGCCTTGTGCACGCTTCTCAGCTGCGGCTGCAATCAGTTCAGAATCGGGGCGACGCACAACCGCCTCAAAAAGGAAAACTAAACATTAAATGACTGACAGAAATTTCCCTAATTGACGATTTACAACTTTTCATTTTTTAATTTTAATTACGCCTTGTATACGTTCATGGTACCTCTGGTTGTGTATCGGCCGGTGATCGCGACCGACGGTCGCTCGAATGGCCAGCCGAAGGGTGTCGTGGCTGGTGCTTGTGTCGCTGCGGCGATTGTCGTCGCTGGGGTGAACCACCGGCGCCACCCAGCTGGCGACCACCGCCCAACTTCTTGAATTTGCTGTCCAACTTCTTCTTCTTGACGAACTCCTTGAGTCTGTTCATGTTGTGGCGTAATTTGTACTGTTATTACTTGAAAGCAAAATAATATTAAATGAATATTCTGAGAAAAGGTAAATTTGACAAGAAACAATTTTCGGTAATCTGTGACAATACTAGTACAATATTGCACAATTATGTATCAATATATTAGGGTACGGCAAAGAAGTTCGATCCGCCAAGTCAGGATTTTTTTTTAGGATCTTGGTCGACGGCTTATCCGGGCGGATTTTTCGGCAAATTCAAATCCCGAGCCGGTCAACCTGACCGAACGGAGAACTCCCGTCCTTACGTTTTTAATATAATAATATTAGCAGTCACTTAATTGATAAAAAAAACAGTTTTATTGGGGGAAGGGCATAAGAACATTTGAGAAATACATCCGATCATTCGACTTCGTCTTCCTCCTCTTCCTCTGAACTGCTGCTTTCGCTCAAGGAAAAGTTGCGCTCCTGGGCAGCCACCTCATTATCATCCGAATGATCACCGGCATCGACTGGATAAATTTTTTCAGGAAGTATTGACAAATTAATGCTCCATAAATACAATAACAGCGGTTAATTATTTTTTAAGCCAACGAAGGGCTATAGAGGAGCAGATTTCCAAAAAAAAATCTATCTTTTATTCAAAAAAATACCACAAGAAAAGGTGACTTTTTTGGGGTAGCTGGGGAACAGAACACAATAAAACCCCCAACGACGAACTCACCAAATTCCACCTCCCCCTCATTGTGTTCGTCTCCTTCATTAATTTTTGTTGACTCCGGCAACTGCCCTGATCCTTTCAGAACGCGTGCCTCGTCCGGTGTATATTTCAAAATCACGTCCGCCTTAAACATTTTTTTGACCCTTACAATTAGTATGTTAACCCATTAAATTCAATAACATGTTCCCAATTAAGATCTAATAAGAGGTTATTCAATAAATTCAGTCAAAGAACCATAACATTAGGCCCATTTGAGTCCCAAACAAACAACTTGCACACTAATGCAGTACTAGCCTTATCGTCCTGGTATCCACGCAGTCCAATAAGGATGATGTCGCCAGTGTTGATCCACACCTTCTTGCGCAACTTGCCGCGAATGTGGCACAACCGTTGTTTGCCGTCAAAACAAAATGCAGTCAATCGTCCATTGCCCAACATTTTAAGTACCTGCGCATATGCTGAAATGAGATAACATATTGTATTTTATTTCATGCGTTAAGATTTATGGTGGATGAGAAAAAATTCGACATGAACTGGTTCTTATGTCTTAATAGGATCCGGGTCATGCCCTTTTGAATCACGATCTATAATAGTCGTGTTAGCAGGAAGCATTTAAAATTGCGGGTTTACCAGCACCCCTGGCCTCGCCGGCATTGAGTTTCTCAAAGGACCGAACGACACGGATAGGAAATACTATTATTGAAAGATCAATAATATTTACCATTATAATATTTAAATCCCTTTAACCATAATAAATGTGCAAGTTCAAACCTTGATCGTCACCGTCCTTCTCGATCAACTCCCGCTTCATGATATCGTTTTCATTTTTCCCGCGACGACGGTTTTTACCTCCCTTCCCCTTGTTCTTAGGCATTTGGATTTGAGGAAAATCTAAAATTATATTTCTTGTCACTGAATTTTATAAGAGACAGGCAAAATTTCAGAAATTTTATAGTAAATTAAAAAATGATAAATCGCATCTCAAAGTGAAGTTGTCATTAATGTTTGTTGCTTCGTGTATTCGAAGTAATTCGTACGTTTGAATGAGTTGAGGCAAAAAAATGTTTTTGAAATTTTTTTGAATTTTCCATTTTTGATTCGAATTCGGGATTCGAAATTGGGGTAATATTATGGTACATACCAGGGATGAAACCGGATTACGGACCTGATTCCGGACTTTTTTCGAAAAATTCCGGAGTTTTCCGGAATTTTTTAATAATACCCCGGGGGGTACTATTAGAGGAAATAGAGAATTTTTCCAAAAATTGGTGGGATTTTAAGCGATTTTTGGGTACTTATGGGTTTTGCCACCCCCCCTGAAAATTTTTTTTTAAATTTTTTTCTAGAGTAATTTTAAGAGCTGAACACGAATCTGACGTTTATTTGAGGTTGCCACGTATTTTACGTGAGTTACGTGAAAATTTACGTGTAAAATTTCAAATTAAAAAAAAATTATTGTGGGGGCATAAATTCCGCAATATCATGTAAAATCGCATCAAATGCATCAACATTCCGACGTTTAACATCTTGGCGCCACAAAAATTCGCAGAAATAACTGTCCAACATTTGGCGGTGGATGCCACTCTGAACCTTATTACGCATTTTTGCTGCCCTCCAAAGGCGCTCAATATTTTGCGTGTGTGCTCCGGTAGAAACCCGGATTTTTTAATGTTAAATACACTTTGCCAAAAAAAAAACATTTTTTTCCTTATTCGTTTTTAAATTATTTTCACGTTTTTAGCTACCTAGCAAACTTCAGTGTTTTTTTGTTAGTTCATTTGTAAAACATTTTATAGGCACTATAATGGAAACTCAACGTCGGACAAATCTCACAAATTTCCTTATTAAAAATGTATATCGCAAGCAATTATCACCGAACGCAGCGTCGCTTTTGCTGGACTTTATCAAGAGCGTAAAAAGTGATCGGCTAAAGAAGTGTGCATGCAAACTATTCGATTTCAACATAGAATTAACAAAGATCAATACCAGAGGGCACCAGCCCGCAAAAAATGACTACGCAGCCCTATACCAATTAGGCGAGGTCACTAGCAACAAAGTTTTATTAAATTATATGATAAGCAAATTTTCGCAGATGATTTCCGACCGCCTTTCTCTGTTTGATCGAAAGATCATGCAAACATCAACTTCATTTAAAAATTACTTCCGAATAATGAAACTGACAGTACTATTCATCCAGAAGCGTTATGGTAAAATTATTGCAGATGGCGGCCACAAAACTTACGTTTTGGTACACAAACTTTTTTTGCGTTTGGACGGTATAAAAGAGGAAAGAAAGGATATCGAAACAGGTCAGGCCCAAAATGAGATTCAAAAAACTTGTTTTAAGCACTGCTTGAACGTTGTCGAGCGCAATGTACAGGGCAATTGCCCTCATACGGGACAATTATGCGATTGGTGAAACATCCTTTTGTTGTCACAAAAATTGCCGCCATGCGAACTTCGTTAGACCATAATCCGCCCGATTTGAGGATTTTTAAGTTCTTTCGGTAATTTAAGCAAAGTGTAAAGTCAAAAAACTTAAATCACCACCTATAGTAACATTGTGGCCTTGACTTTATGTTCCAAAAATGGGCAACGCGGTGAAGCTGCAACAAAGCTAACCCACGAACGCTGGGAGAATAGAAAATATTATAAAGTTGAGCAGGGCACTTGCCTTGAATCAACACCTGCCGAATTCGAACAATCAAGCGGTAACAATGTTTTCTGCGCAGTTGAGTTTCTGGACAACAAGACAGGCGACAAGGACCAGATGCTAATATGCGATAAGGACTTAGAGGTAACAAACCTTACAAATATATAATTGCTGCAACGTTTTGCCTAAGCGTTTACTATTTGTGATTTAAATAACAACGGAAGAATACTATAGGTATACGCATATACAGCTGTAAAAAGAAATATCTACAGGTGTCAATAGCTGAATACTGCAAGATTGCGAAATATATGCAGATTCGCTACAAGTTGGAAGATTGTAATCCAGAGCGCAAAGTGTTTTTCACTGTCACAAAGAAAAATGGAGAATGGCGAAAATACGGTGTAAGCAATTTGAACCGTGAAATCGAGGTATTTACCCCAGCGTACGAAAGCTATGTTTTTTACAATTAAATTTAAGAAACTTTATCGGCGATTAGAGCTCGTCTTTCCGGTCAACCTTCACAAAATTAGAAACTGCGCAGCTACATCTCGATTGTTGCTTTCGGACAAACTTGCTGGGCACTTGCTCGCCCACCCGCTTCTTGGTTGTGTGATGCAGAAAAATGCATCCATTGAACTGACAAAGGAAGTCGTTTTGGACAGATTGGTAAAGGGTATGGGGCACAGCAAGAAGATACACCAAAAGTACACCAAGGAAACGTCAACTACCGAACATGTCATGCAGCGCATTGAGTCATGGTTGATCTTGCGATTAATTGAGGAGCTTGATTCTTGATTATTTAACTCTTCGATTGTTGAAAAAAAATGTTTACAAATTGACATTCATTTATTGCTGGTTAATAACCGAAGAATGGAATCAAAAGAAATTCTGCATTACAAATCGCGCGAATTATGTCGCTTCATAAGTAGGGTTGTCGGTTTCTAGAAATTCTTAGAAACCGAACCGACCGAACCGAAACCGGCCGTCTCGGTTAACCGAAACCGAACCGGTATCCGAAACC